>JAQIWG010003492.1:0-17758 GCA_034695025.1 Chamaedrilus cognettii
TCAAGCAAATGATGTTTTTCCATCTCCGTTTGCATGACATATTCTTGGTGCGTTAAAAGTGCAATATACATACAGACTACATACATACCTACGATTCAAGCGAATAATGTTTTTTTCCGTCTTCGTTTGCACGACATATTTTTGGTGCATAGCAACTTACAAGTGCAGTATACATACGCACGCATAGAAGTGCTTGAACATTTCGAAAAGGAACATATAATTATTAATTATCAGCTTAATTATCAAAAAAGAGATCATTTCAGAATTGTCGGAGTCGAAGGTTCCTAGGGTGATACTAGCTTTAATACTTTACTTCTATACTATAGTCGTAATACACTTAGCCTATATCGAGTCATCAATTAAGCCTCATTCGGGGACTACGAGTCTTTAATTGAGACTCATTCAGGAACTGATCCGAATTGCTGTCAGTATAACCAATTGATTTGTGTAAATGTGTATAATTTTATTGTAACCATCGCTTCTGTAAATGACAGCGGCATGTCTGTCGTGAAGTTAATAAGCGAGCAAGCGCAGATACGAGTCAAAATTCTAAATTTTCTCCTGTTGATCGACGGAACTGTGACTTGACTATTCGCAGCCGAACACTGGTCGGAACTTGGTCACTATATAGTGTTCGTGAAACACGGGTTGAGTAGGTCTGCTGTAAGCTACTCGGTCACTCAGCATCAAGCGATTGTAATCGATGCGTTAATTAATGAGAAGCCAAAACGCCAGTGTACCGATGCCGGGTTATTAGATGCGCATCGATAACTCGTTACAACCTGTCGCAAAATCGATATTTTCGTCAACTTAAAACTTGAGCAACGACATAAAACATAACAACGGATATAAAACATTACGCATGTTAAATACCCTATCTCAAAACAAGGATAGAATGTACACGCAGCTGAAGCGTGAGAGCACAGGCTTTAGACGCTGTTTTGCTCGTACATCTAAGCCTTATAAATAAACAAAAGTTAGTAGACCATCGCAAGTGCCACGACAGAATCTAATACATGCATGAATAACGTCAAATAGGACCGGTCTACGTACGTGCCTGTATTATCATTGGGTTAACCATTAGACCTTCTATTATGTTTGGCTTATAATAGCCGACTGTTATATTGGTATTCACCATTGCGAGTTAACCTCGAGTTGGTCAATCGGCGAGTTGAGAGCGACCGTTGTCAATCTCCTGTGCCCAGCGTGACGTCACACAATCCGCGCGATCGCGGTTAACTCGCAATGGTGGGTACGGGTATTACAGTCGTGGATTAACGCTCGGAAAATTTTATTTCGGAAACGCTAACCGAATCCTATACCACATCATGACTGAACCCAATGGTGGGTACCAATATTTTTGTTTATTACGAGGCCGACATTTATTTTTAAATGCTTTGAGCTCTTTTCCCCTGCAGCCGCTGTTTAAATCTTTAGCCTACTTTAATTAAGCTTATAGGCTAAAGATTTAAACAGCGGCCAGGGAAAAGAGCTATATTTCTGCTACAAAAGTTGAATTGCTCGCATATTGCTCGATTCCGTCATTTCTCGATGCATTGCTCGATCGAGTCGATCGTTTTGCTTGACAATCGAGCAATTACTCGATAAGACATAGTACCGTGGACAGGCTCAGGCGGCCTGGCTTAGAGCAGCCTAGCAGCCATCATGTGGGCAGCTGTTTCAAGTAGGCTACTATTCAGTTCAGCTGCTCCATAATCTGCGACGCACGCCGTGTTGTACTGGTGTAGCTAGGCCTGCCGTAGGCTGGGCCTTGCAGCGGTTAACCAACCCAGCAGCAGATGGCTAGCCGCCTTGTTCAGCGGGTCCAAGCCAACGCTTATTCACCGAAGCTAAACGGGCCTAGGCTGCATAATCTAAGCCCAGAGATATCAGAGGCATTGGTTTGATCCACGTCGGTACGCCTAGATTATGCATTAGGATTTGGGTCGGGGCGTAGGTTTTGAGGCCAATGTCAGAGCTGCAGGCCCGGGTTCTACTGGCCGGCAAGTAATGCACGCACCTGGACGTAACAGTTGTTTTTACGCAGTGCCTAGGATACATGAGCAGCAGCAGCGGTTGGGCCTCTTCATTGCTCAGAATTGATTCCAAACGCACAGACTTTTCGCCTGATGACCCATTTATGGCCAGTCGAAACGTCGGAATCTGACAACTCTTGACTCGCGCACTGCCCATGATAGTGCTGCTGGACTGTTGCACGCAGCAGCTGCAGTTCAGACTGTTCCGATTAGACCACGTCTTGCGAAATTTTTATATTGAGAAAGTGGCTGCGTTGAACACGACGCTCTTCATATGTAGACCTAGGCCTAAGCGTAGATTTCGTGTTGTTTGTGTAAAATTTATTATCTGTTTAGCGCAAACGTTTAGTGCAGACGTTTAGTGCAGACGTTTAGTGCAGACGTTTAGTGCAGACGTTTAGTGCAGACGTTTAGTGCAGACGTTCATGCTTGCCTACATGTATGTGTTAGGTTACAGTTAGCCTAGGTTTTAGTTGATGGTAGGGTCTGACCACGCCTCTTTCGCCGCCGAAGTGGGCGTTTATGTGCATACCGCAAACAGAGTCGGACAGTCTGCAACAGCTTGGCAGCGCTGAGATGTTGTGATCGCCTAGCCACAGCCAGTACGCTGACGCTACAGCATAGTCATAGCCTCCCAACCACCGCCAGCTTAGGCCTACAGGCCGCGTTGCACACGCTAGCCTAGTACGGGTTTTACAAAGGACCTCAGGACCTGCGCCCTTGTTCGGCTGCTGAAAACACCCGTCTAACTGACGATCGTGACCGTTCTACGACGACAGCGTCGCAAAAGGTAAGCGGATTCGAACCCGCAACGCGATCGGCGTTGGATCGTGGATTTAACGCGAAATCCGGTGTTTACAAGGCAACAGCAAGTGCGCGATTTTTGGCGCTGGCCTTGCTGGCTGTTGGGCTGTGGGCTGCTGTCCTGGCTTACAATGCGTTGTCGGACGCAAGGCTAGATCATGCGTTGCTGTCTCGTAGACGTTAATTACTATGCAGTTTACTGTCGCAGCGCGAACATTGTAACATTGGGATCGCGCCGTTTGGGGTTCTATTGTTCAATCAATGACAGCGACTGGGTACAATATGCGACGTGGGGTGGGGAGCTGTTTATCTGCTGACATCGTTGGCTGGGTATAACAACGCTAGGCCTTGTGCCGCTAGCTCTAGGCTCGTAGACGTGCACTGGGCTGAGCTCTATAAATCTGTCTAACATACGGGCACCTGCCGTAGGCTGCTGCTGTTGCGTTAGCGGCGTGAGCCTCGCGGCTATCGGGGGGAAAAACTGCGCATGACGCGGCATTGGTCGCGTTGATACGTGTACTGTAGAGTGTAGATAAGCCTTGTACGGCTGCGTGGTGGCTGACATGACTACTGTACTAGCGAAGTCGAATATGGAGACCGGGGAATAAGCTCTGATCGATTGATTGATGCGGATTTTAGTTTAAAAGAACAGCAGCGCAGTACAATGGCAGGCGACCGAAATTACAAAGATGCATTTGATGGATCATCAAAAAACGAAATATAGAAAGTTCATTAAGGGGCCTAAAGCATTTTTAAATACGTAGGTTGGTCTACGCGCATATTACTTGCCACGTGAAATAAAAGCAGATCTAATAATGAAGAAACCGAAAGTATGCCAATGATTGAATTGTTTATCGTGCAAAATTAAAGTCTAAGCCAACAACCATTTGGCATGTATGATTGCACGTAATACACTTATTACATTACAACATTACTCGATTGCATTACATCTGTATGCTATGTTATATTTTATAGGCCACTCTATAATAGTAATTAGAGTAAATAGGCCATGAAATAAACTGAACGATGGAAGGTAGCCTAGTCTCCAAACGGGGGAATAAACTACTTAGAAAAAAATGGATTGCTTCGAAATTACTATGTTTGAGATGTTCTTGCTGTGATCCGACACGATTTTATTGCTCGCACGATGAGCAAATTTGAGATTGTTCTTAATTAACGGAGTGACTTATTTGATTGCGCTTAGGTCTACGGACTTAAAATGATCGATATTAAAATGTAGCTGTTTACGATATATAAAATGCTAAAGTTTAAGCCCATCCTTTTGCACTAGCATGCTGAGTTTCGGCAATCAATTAGAGTTGTAGCTAGACATAGTTATTAGTATAGGCTGTCTAGGCCGACAGTTAGGCTATCGTGGGCCTAATCAGACCTATTTCAAGCCGCTATAGGCTATTTTTAATTAGGCGTCTAGGCCTAGTAGTCGCAGCGCAATAACGACAGCGTGTACAAGAAAGGCCGGGCGGTTTATCACTCGCTCGTGCAGCCAGCTATTGGCGTAGGCCTACGCTACAAGCGGGGCTAGCGTGATTCTCGAAGGCTAAATCTGTCGCAGCACTTCAAAGAACGATTGACACAAAATAATCACACGCGCAGCGAAGAAATCGATGAAGAAATCGATATCAATAATCGCGGTCGGGTCAAAGACAGGGTCAAAGACAATGTGGTGCATAATGCATTTCTGTCAGAGGTGCTTGGGTTCATTCCATAGTCCACACTAACCAGTGAACAGACTGCTGGTATTAGTATTTTCACTGCAATTTTAGGCTCACGTTTTGTGTTATACTGCTCGATTGGTAATTTGTGTGTAGTAGGCCTACACACGTGAGCGTAGTAGGCCTACGCACGTGAGGGTAGTAGGCCTACGCACGTGAGCGTAGTAGGCCTACACACATGAGCGTAGTAGGCCTACACACGTGAGCGTGGTAGGCCTACACACATGAGCGTATAGGTGAAAAAACAGCGTTGCTACTTTGAGACGAGTAAAAGCATGATCTTATTTAAGCTGGACTAATGATGCAAATGTTTTCTATATCCTTTTTGTAGCGGTATAGTTGTTATAATGTATTGCTAATTAGGTTATAAGGTACGTTACTGGGTTATTTGTCATCTTTGACCTTTGGCGCATTACTGGAAATCTGGACATTTCTACATTTTGATTCTAATACCAAATTTTAAAGGAATTGCCACTCACCTAAGATCATGGAATAATGCGGTGAATTGCAAATGGGAGGCTATGTAGCTTAGGTCAGTATCCTAGTGATCGGGTCGGTAGTTAGCAGCCTTATTGAAATCGATAACGTTACTGGCATTAAGCCAGGACAAGCTATGATAACAACAGTAATAATACAAATAGACTTGCCCCAGTAAGCCTGTCAATGTTTGATACGCATTCACCACGAGTATGGTTATGGCATAAGCTAATCATCAATTCATCAGAACAATGTGATCATTCAATGGCTGATATTGAAAGGCTTCAGATGACTGAACTTGCCCTTACTATCTAGCCTACAGCCAATTGGGCCTATATAAAAAAAGCTTTTGAAAATCAGCCTTTTACTCTTAATAGTATACTGGACGTAACAGTGGTATGAACACCTTGAGACTGGCGGTAGTTTAAGAAAAGCGATAATTTGATTGTAGGCTGTACAATTTGTTTTCCTGTCAATATCGAATTTAGGATCAATCCAGTAGCACTACTTATTGATGCGGTTTGAAACGCTGGATTGCTATGATGGTTGTTCATTTATAGAATTTTTCGCTCATGAACAGATTTATTGCTGTTCTTCAGGTGGATGATGGAAGGAGGAGAGGATGGAGCCTCTGACACGGGCTCTACCATGGGGTTCACCGGCTGGCCACCGCCCGCATCAGCCCAGTCATTGGCACCGGCCCATTCAATGACATCGGCCCATTTGGTGACACAGGCCCTTTCAATGGCACCGGCCCATTCGGTGACATCGGCCAATTCAGTGACATCGGCCCATTCCTTGGAATCGGCCAAACCCGATCTAACTCAGCCACCAACTCCAACTCTTGTACCATCAGCTCAGACAATAGCACCTTCCAACGTGCTTGCACCAGCCAAACATCTGGCTACAACCAAACCACTGGCAACCACAAAGCTTCTGGCAATCACAAAACCTGTTGCAACAACCAAACCTTTGGCAACCACGAAACCATTGGCAACCACAAAACTGCTGGCACCGTCCAAACCGCTAGCACCAGCCAAACCGCTGGCACCGCCCGATACCCCGGCGCCGGCTAAAGAACCGTCTCATTCCGGCTTCACCGGCCAGGCTCCTGCTTCGCGAAACCACGGCGGCGCCGGTGGCGGTGGTGGTTCCGCGGCGGTGAAGCGCCCGATGAACTCGTTCCTCATCTTCTGCAAGCGCCACCGTGCACTGGTGCACGAGCGCCACCCCACGGTGGACAACAGGAGTGTGACGCGCCTGCTCGGGGACCTGTGGAAGAGTATTCAACCCGAGGAGCGCGCCGCCTACGAGAACCTCTCCAAGCAGGCAATGGCGAGACTGTATACATAGCAGCCTTTTCAGCGTGCAAATTGATCGCACTATTTATATAAATAATTTTATTGACAGTCCGCTGCATTACAATTCATCGTGTGCAATGCAGTTCGCTTTTTCAGTGCAGCGTGCATTAAGTTATCATACTATAAAAGCAGTTTTGTTATGCATGAATATTTTATTTTCAACATGCGTTTTGAATTACAATTTTTGTCGCAGAACAAGGATGCGTTCTACAAGGCAAACCCGACGTTTAAATGGCGCCATCAGGAGCTCCCCCCCTCCCCCGGCGCGACCCTTCCCTCGACCAACGACGAGGGAAACATGGCCGACGTTCGGCCGGACGCCGGGGAACTTGCACTCGAAAAGATGGCTGGTGTGGCGCAGAAAATTTTGCTTAATATAATCTTTTTTGTGTTATCAAGTCATTTATTTAGAAACGTAGGCTGTAATCAGAAAATACAGAATATTTATGAAGACAAGTCCAGTGCTAGAATGGTTTCTGAATGCTTTCTTCTGTGATCTTGATCTTCTTGATACAGTTATACTTGAGGAATTCATATGTGTCAATAGCATTCCAAGATGTTGGTTTGGCAGTGATGCAAAAGTGCCCCTTAGCAAATATTTCGAAATTGTTACAATTAAAAGCAGTTGCATTTGTTGCTGTTGTTACTTTTAATTGAAATTAAGTTTGTTGATGTTTACAAATAAATTTTAATATCTTTATTGTAACTATTCAAATTTGATTATAATATTATTTGTATTTTACTAGTATTTGAAAGGTATAAAATATCATTTTAAAAATCGCGATCATCTTTTGCTTTAGACGCAGATCTGCCGGTGCACATGGGAGGCCTGGGAATGTTGCTGATGGCCGGGGAACAGACCCTAACGGTGGGGGAAAAATTTGGCGACCTCCAGACGTCACCGAAATCAGATCGCCTTGTTCCGAGCCTTGCGCCGACTGTCACGTCGAAGCTTGGTTCGGCAAAACCGGACGGCACTGTAGTCGTGAAAAAAAGAAGAAGAGCTAAGAAGGTTTGCGATGACGTCACGATTTGTTCTTAGATTAAATTTGATAATTATGTTGTAAAATTTGTAAGTTTTTTTATGGTCCAGATATCCTACGGAAGTAGTTTAAAAATAGCTCATTGCTTGGGGTCAGTACATTTTTCAGGCGTAGCCATTCAGTATTTTGGATGATTGTGGGCTACATTCTTAAATTGATTTTATTTATGACTTTTCTATTATTTTACAAACTAGAAAATTTACTGTCATTGTATCTATAGTTAATTGTGAATGTTGATTGATGACTACATGATTATTGATTTTAGCATGCCTTGTGTAATTTCAGGCATCACTTCTTTCAATCGTTGAAATAGCGTCGAAACAAAAGCCTGGCGTTCAGCCAATTAAAAGTCGCGATTCGATCGCTGACCACCCTCGCTTGATCCAGCCAATCGAAACATCGAATGGCGAGGAAACTAAGTCGATCTCGGATCGAGTTCGGCTCGAGTCGGGCTCAGAGATTCCGATGGACCTATCGGCCGATCCGAACCTGAAGAGGCTCTACCAGATCAAGCTTGTTCCAGTTCTTGGAAATCAGAACGACAGCAATGGGGGAGGAGGTCAGATGATGGTGTCGGTGCAGGAGCAGCAGAAGATTTATCAGCTGATTAGTCAGCAGCTGAATGCGCAGCAGCTGCAGCAGAAACAGCAGCAGCAGCAGCAAACATTGGTGCAGCAGCTAAATGCGCAGCAGCTGAATGCACAGCAGCTAAATGCGCAGCAGCCACAGCTGCAGCAAACGTCCGTGCAGCAGCAGCTGCAGAATGTTCAACTTCTAAATGCCGCCTTTCAGCAGCAGCTTCTTCAGCAGAGCGTCGGCATGCAGCAGCAGCAACAGCAGCAGCAACAGCAGCAGCAAAAGCAGCATCAGAGTCAGCTGCTGCAAATGGACCAGCTGCGTCAGACCTTACAGCTGCAGCAGCTGGCTAGAATACAGCAGCTACAGCAGCAGCAGCCGAATGGCATAACCCAGCAAAACGTTCCTGCGCAGAATCCACAGCTGCAAATGCAGCAACTGCAGCAGCTTCTGCTGCTTCAGCAGCAGCAGCAGCAGCAGCCCGGGTTAGAAGTACTAACCTCCCTCGCTCTCCAGCTTAACGCAAAGTTCCCAACGGGAATTTTCTCCTCCGGAAGTCGCAGCGGCAGCCCTGATGACGCTTCCATTCGGAATCGTCTCGAATCCATCGGAATAATCCCTTCTCTACCCTGGCTGAACGTAGCGAGTCCGGCGCACTCCGAGGCCAAGGTCGAAAGGTCAGGGATCCCGAGTACGGAATCTACGTGTTCCGGAAAAAATTCTACGTCTAGCGGCTGCAATTCGACGATTGCTGCCTCCATTAGGCAGCAAGAAAGTTTGGTTAATGTAAGCCAGTCGGGGTTACTGATTAGAGCAAGTCAGAATAACAGTGTTGCGGTATCAAGTCAAGCCGAGTTTCTTCAACGTTCCGGGTTCACGGGTTTGGTTTTTTCCAGCCAACCGAGTTTGATTCCGCATCAGAGTCTGGGACGAATCCAGCACGCCAATCCGGTTAAAACCGGTTTGGCTAAATCCGCCCAAACTAGTCCATCGATTCGGTCCAAGGACGGAGTCGTTATTTCCACCACTGGGAATTCCCAAGCCACGCCCACTTCGTCGACGTCCAATCAGACGGCGCTGCTTCTGGCCTATCAGGGCTCGGGAGTTAGTCCGCGCTGTATCGGAGATTCTACTTCTTTTGTCCCGTCTTTGGTGAATGCTGTCAATCACGTCGGCTTAGCCAGTTCTGCTGTACCATCCAATCAGCAGCATGACTATCCAAGCAATCTGAAGTCCACCAATGAGCATTCAGGTCGGGTCAGCGCCGATAATCACCACTTGGCAACAAATGACGTATCTTTGACGAAGGGAGCGGAAAGCAGCGGAATTCGGGAGAAATTTTCAACCGGCTCAAATTACGCGACACGTGCGAGCACCGAATCTATTCAGCGCGGGATGTTGGCAAAGTATCCGATGCAGCCGACAGCTGTGACTATCAACAAGCTGACGATAGAGAGTCTCATCGAGGTCGCGTATTCAAAGGATTCCGCCGAGTTTTCCCCCTCTCCGCAGCGTCCCCTGCTTCTGGAACCTTTCACAGTCGATGGTGAACGTTTTCCCAAGACAAAGAAGCAGCTCGCGATCGACAAATCTGGCAAAGCGGCGCCGCCTAATTCTCTCGCCGAAGCAGGAAACGCGAAGGCTGCGGGGGGGGCGAATTCAGGCATTTGTAATTCGAAATCAGAGACGTTTGATCGGACGAAAATGACGTACGGGGAAATCCAGGATCAAATAATTCTGAAGGTTGTTGAGGGCAGCGGCGCGATGTCACAGTTACTTGATGGCAACCACGGTTTTTCCATGGCGGCGACGCTGGGGAATTCCGCGGCTGTCGGCGAGGGGATTTCCGTAGCGCAGCGTCATACAACCACAGACGTGCAACAGTCGCAGCGGCCTCTAGCGATTTCTTCAATAGAGCGGCTGAAGGCTCGATTGGGGGTTTTGCCAACTGCTGGGGGTGCAGGGGGCGAGAAAAGAAATCATGAAGAAGATGCCAGAGATAAATTACTCTGCAAAAATCTTTCAAGAGGGGGCAGGATAAATAATGGAGCGTCGTCAGGGGTTCGATGTCAGGCACCAGTTAGTCAGGGTAGGTAGCTTTTCAATTTTTTTTATTAGAATTGATTGAGTATGGTGTAAAAGAGTTTTGAATATATTGCTAGGATGTAACAAGTCTATTTGGTCTGTTTCTGTAATGTTTGCATGATTTTTAACAATTACATGCATTCTTTTATGTAGGGTACTATTGCTGGTACTCGTATCAAAACAATGTGTGTGCAAAACTTAAATTTTATGCAAGTAATTTGAATACGTGACTGTTGAGAGTTTTTACTACCATATTACAATTACTGCGATAATATCCCTTTCAATATCGCGCATATTAATAAGATGCAATAACATACATATTCATTAATTATACTATTTAAAAAAATCCAATATAATATATTTATGTATTTCTTTCATTTTCAGCGCCTACATCCGGCAACGTTCCTCATTCTAAAGCCTCCGCGCCTTCCTCTTATTCCAGTTCTTTGCCAGGGGGCGATCGCACGAGTTCCGCCGTCCATCGAATGATCGAAGAATGCATAAAAGCCCCACATCATGCCATCTTTCCCCCCAGCCAAGCCTATGCCGTTCCGTTCCGCTCCGTCGAATTCAATCCTCCTTGCGCCCCCGGGCTCCCGCATCTTTCGGCGGACGATCAAATTCGGGATCTCATCGCCAAGGAGCTAAAAGTTCGCCCGCTGCCATCTCAAGCGACGGACGTCAAAACGTCATTTTCGCTCCATGCCTTGCCAACGTCCAATGCCCTGGACATGCGGCCAAAGCATCGGCTGAAGACCGAAGCGTGTGACGTTGGCAGCTGTATGGCAGGCGGTATTGAGAAACAGTCGGGGAATGTTTGTCCGGTGGCACAAAAGCGTTGCAAAATCGAAAAGGGCGTCGGTTTGAGTAACGGCGCGTCCATACAGCTAGCGCCGGAGAAAGACGCAGTGTTTGGTAATCCCATTTCCATGGGATTTCTCACAGCTTCTCCACACATTTCTGCCCCTGCGAATCCAATCAATAAATCGGAGTCAGTTTTTGAAGCGAAATTTGCCACGCACGAAATTCTCGCCCGGTTTCTCCAATATCATGCCGCCGCCGCGGCTCCAGAATCCTGCGATTCCTTGCCGATCGCTGATCGGGAAAGGTTTTTCAATGCGGCGGATAACCGGAGCGACGGGACGGTGGTTGCGGCGGCGGCGTCGGAGGAGATCAACAACAACAGCGGAAAGGACGCGGCGGAAAGGGCAGAGGGGAGAAGGGCGGAGGAGGGACGGAGGATGACGGGGGTGGGGTTTGGGGTGCGAAAGTCGAAGAGGAGTAACAGGGCGAGGAAGTACAAGGAGCTGGTGTCTCAGGGTATGCTGCACACAGCACGCAGGCGGCTCGACTCATCGTGAGTTCTGATTTGTAATGTTTTAAAGATTTTGAGAGCCATTTTGTGTATTTTTTGGAGCAACGTCGTAATTTTTGAGATTTATGGTTTAGTGAGCAATCGTGTGCAATTTTGAGAGCCATAGTGTAAATTTTTTAGAGCAGTTTTGCTATTTTGAAAGCCTTTTTGTGATTTTGTAAAAAAATTATTTAAGTATATGGAGCTATAATATTGATTACGTGAGCAATTTTGCAACTTTGAGAGATATTTTTTATTTTTAGTCATTCGGCAATTTGGAGAGCCGGGGGAGTTGAGCTTATCTACATTGTTTACCGGCATGGTGTACATTTTCTAATTTAAATTTTAGTGCATTAAATTTAGTACATTTTTCAATTAAAGACCATAAGGGGAGTCTCATTGTGTCCAACCTGAGCTAGGCGAACCTAGCACGGAATAATATATATGTAAGTGTAAACGATATGATGATGAGAAGTATACTTTTTAGTATGATGAATGGTCATCCGTTCATCTGCTTTCCTCCTTGCCTCGGTTTCCTAATCTAGAACCGGTCTAGCACGTGATGAAGGGGATCTCTGATGACGTCATCGGACGCCAAAACTATCTCTAAACCAATTGTATTTTTGCCGTTTTTATTCGGCAGGGCCGGCGATGACGTCGACGATCAATACAACATCGGCGACGAACGGATAAAATCCGAGTCCGACTGTCGCGACTTTTTCGCAGCAACCGGACATCGCATCGAAGGCGGCTCCGTCTTCGATGACGTCACGTGCAGAGGGGTGGACGCCGATCCGACGCAACGATACAGATCTGGGTACGTGTGAAATCTGCATAGGTTTGAAGTCTACCTGCAACTCTACTTAAATCTCTTTAAATCTTATTCTGCCCTGATAGGAATAGAAGCCGTAGCTATATTCAGGATGAAATTAGGAAAAAAGTTACAAAACCTACCATATTTTGTCCATCACTTAGGACCAGTTTTTCCAACATGGATTAAATGGTGATTCAGGATTTAGCCTATGCAAGAAGGTGGGCTAAATCCTGAACCACTATTAAATCTGTGTTTGAGAAACCAGCTGTTAATCATTTCAATGATCTAAGATTTATTGAAATAACTCGCTATTATTGATGACTTACTTGAATGATCTGCAATCATTTCAATAACTATTGAACAATTGGGCCCTAATAATATGGTATAGATACTAAATTTTTTGCTTAGAAAAGGTCACAAACTTGATCCTTGCTGTTGTGTATTACAGTGACTTTGATCTCGAGGCTCGCATCGCCTCCCTGCCGGTCTGTCAGATCGATCTCGCCGAACGACGACCCGCCGGCAAAATAAAGTTTCGGTCGTCGAGTCACCCTGGGGGCGGGCCGGGGGGCGGGGCGGTGGAAGGGGTCTATTTGTCATCATCCGCCGTGCCTAACCACTGCGCCGGTGCAGTGCGAGGGGTGTACTGCACGGCAATGCGACATAATGGTACGCTTTTATTGTTTAATGATCTTAGTCTAGTTCTTGGCTATAGTTGGGGGCGTTTAGCATTGTGATTTTGGAATAGAATTGTTAGTGGCTGGCTGCCGAGGTATGATATCTGGAGGTCTATTTACTAGCAGCTAGCCTATATGAATTTGACTTGTATTAAATGTAAGTTTTTAAGCTGCTTAAAATAATTTAATTTTCAGCATTGATTTTTTTATATAAGATGGCACGTTTTTATTGTTTAAGGATCTTAGTCTAGTTCTGGCAGATCGACTACGTTCAAGCAAGCATCTTAGTTGAAAGCATAACTAGAACTAGAACGTATAACAGGATCAAAGCAAGCATGCATTCGTATATGCAGTGCAGCATTTTGTAATTGTGAGGCTAGTTGTTCTATCTTTGGACAACCTGTCAATGTGGTAGAAGTTAAAATCAATCAAAAAACCAAAAATGGAAGCAAAACACAAGTTGATGAACTTACATGTTTTTTTTTATAACATACTGAATTCGGTATTTTTGATGGCATACCAAAATATGCAAAAAATGTGTTTAAAACTTGATTTGAATTGTTGTTAATTTGATATTGGGTGATAGTGAGAAAAAAGAAAAACTGGATTGGACATGTAATGAGAGGAGAGGGTTTGTTGAGAGAGGTGATGGAGGGAAGAATGGAGGGCAAGAGAGGACCGGGAAAGCCATATATTGGAGTTGTAGACGATCTGCTTGAGAAGGAATCGTATGTGGATATGAAGAGAAGGGCCGAAGATCGGACAAGGTGGAAGGTTTGGACACCAAAAAACCTGCCATCTGGCAGAGCACTGAAGAGAGAGAGAGAATTTGATATTTTGTTAGCCTAAAAAGGCCTTTAAAATTATTTGCATGATCTGCTTGTGTGTAGCAGAGTCCTGTCGGCCGCTGTGGGGCCTCAGCATTGTCCAGCTGTGGCAGCTGACAAAGGGAAAGAACAAACCACCCGCAGATATACGCAAGATTGTCGGCAGTCGCAAGCGCAAGTCAAGACGGCATCCGATTGTACACCTGCTTCCCATGCCCGCAGATCGCAATATAGACTCCAGTGAGATCTTTTTAAAATAGTAATACCTACTAGTGCAGATATTTATACAAAAAAAAACATTACGGTCATTGTTCAGTCAAAGGTTGTTCAGACCGATTTGTTTTACGACGAGTCTGTCTACAGATGTTGTGTTTTGGGAGTTTGTGGACCGTATGAGTAAGAACGACTATTACAGTTCCGGGTCTTTAACAGATCCTGTTTATGACTTTGGTGAGAAGTATCAAATCAAGTTTGCCCCTTCCCCTACCCCCGAAACAAAATATATAATGCTGATTTGCTGCAGTACGATCCCATGTAAACGCTCAATTATTTTTACTATTTTCCATATTTGTTTTCCTTGTTGTCAATGAAGTTTTTCCACCATTGCTTAGAATGATTTTTTATATTCAGATGATTCTTTTTTTTCATGTGATTGATATATTTTTCATATTCACGTTTGTAGAACAATTCTTATTTGTTACATTTTTGTCGGTGACGCTACTATAATTCTTCCGTTGTACTGCAGTTTGCTCCTGGCCGCCGCAGCGCTTGACAACTGATGAAACCCGGCAACGGCAAGAGTCGAATACGGCCGGACTGTCTAAAGACCGAACCTCCACCGACGAATCACAGCACAGCGTACAATCCGACCGCTCAGCAGCCACAACCGCATCTGCCTTGCCAGTCAGGGCCCGGCCACTTGCTGAACTTACCGGAAACTTGCCGTCCCAAAGGAAATCCGTGATGGCCATTGGTCATTCCCCCTCTGCGCCCGGAGAGGGAGGTGTATTCGGAGAAGCGTTCGATGGGGAGGTGTGCAGCAGTGGACTGGATGCGTTGGCCGATATGGCTATGGAGGCGCAGCAGCAGCAGCAAGCCTGTCGGGTGTAGGGGAGGGCTGCTGATTTTCGGCCGTTAAAATTTAACTTCCAAATTTAATGAAAAATACAGTAAAAAATAACATTTAGCATCCCGCGTGTAATTTTGAAAAATTTCACTAATCGGCTAATCTCGAGAAAATTTCATGCACATAACTACCTGTGCAGTTTGTTGTATTGGACTCCTCAAAAACGCGATAATTAAGTGCAGTGAAATTTTCAAGGGGTAAATTCTTTAAAATAACATGCAGCTAAAATTTCATGTTTTACAGTAGTTTATTGGCTGGACGCGATTATCTTCTGCTGATTTTAGCATTGCCTGAGCTTCATGTTATGAGACGGGGCATAATTCAAACATTTTACATCACAGCTGTAGAGTGGGCTACTGATGATGGCTAGATTTATAGTAGGCTTTACAGGTCTGATTTGCTTCTGAGCATTTTGAATCTTTTCTGCTGCTATGATATACTGAACTTCTAAATATCAGTTTCTAATAATCCATCTAGTGATAAATGTCGTCACAGGAAATCTGCAATATTAGGCCACGCCCACAATGTCAGGCTATGTCCACAATGTCAGGCTACGCCTACAATAAAATAATTGAGCATCTTACGTAAAACGTCCAAATAAAATAAAAACTTAAATAATTTTTAAAAAACAGCGGGCCTCTTCAGGCCGAATCACTTGATTGGCTGTCGCTAAAGATTGGTGTTGGGGTCAATATCATTGATCATACACCATTGAATGATTGTGTAGAGAAACAGGGATAATGGCAGAACAGTGGCAGAAGCAGCTATAATTATGCATATCTAGACAGCTAAAAGCTATCTAGACAGCTAAAAGCTATCTAGACAGCTAAAAGCTATCTAGACAACTAAAAGCTATCTAGACAGCTAAAAGCTATGCATTTAGTTGACATTGCATTTTGTTTGTGAAAAGTTACTGTGCTTGTGAACAGTGCTCGAGTTCTGCATAATAGGATCGATCTTTGAATATTTTAGAAGTTTGGCTACTCGTGCGTATTTATTTTCCATACCATCCTTAACAATATTTTTCAATGTAGACTCAACACTGCGTATTGAATTCCACTCATCAAATTTTGATCGAAAACCAACCCAAAATAACAAACAAGAGGAGCCCAGCCCCCCCCACTGGAAAAAAGTGACGAGGGGGGGGCTTTGAGAGTCCCTCAGACGCCCCCAAAACTCGAGCACAGCTTGTGAAGAACAAGAGTCGGCGCTTGCCTGACTTGATCTGTTCTTGTATAAATTATGGCAGGAATAACAATACTTCTGTCTGTACCGAAACTTACCTGAAAAGCCTTCATCCAGTATAGCTATATATTGAAGAGGGAAGTGCTATATATGCATAAAGGATATTTGCCTTCTAGTAGTTCTTGGTACTTGAAGAGCGAATGGTATTCAGATTTGTCATAATTCTTTTCAAATGCCCTAAGACTGCATCGAGGGCTTAATGATTTTGATCGAGGGCTTGAATGATTTTTGACGGTGAGCTACCGGAAGTGTATTCGGTGCTCTGTTTTAAGTATTACTTAGCGCAATAATAATTTGTTTAACTGAAGTTTGATGAATTACAGACGTTTGTGAATTTAGTGTCTTATTAAGTGACGTGGAAAAAAGCTGAGTATAGCAATATTAAAGGAGGAATGGTGTTAATATGAGATTTTTTTCTTCGGACAAATTAACGTATTTCAATCATTTTTGACCCAAATTTAATTTTTCAACCGAAATCTGGCTATCAAGAAACCGGTGGATGATCTGCTGTAAAATTTTGCTTAGTTTAACGCCATGGTTAAATGTGTATTGTGTGGAAAGGACTGTATTTAGGTGAAGGCATGCACCCGCTGTGTATTGGTTCGTTTAAGTCTATATTTTGCATATACAGCGAGAAAATGTAATAGTCATTATAAACACGTTGATGTTGTTCAAATGCACAGCGTTTATGCAGTCTATTATATTGTTTTTGTTCCATTAAGGTTTGAGTAATCAATTATCATATATTTGACTTGTTCTGATTTATATTTGCAGTATATAATAAGTCCCAAGTAGAATTATAGAGCTACTGGTTTAACACCATTAACCAACGCTGACATTGAATGCCGGTTTGTCAAATTTAGGCTAGAGGCCCAGCCAAATTTTGCATTGGGTTAAACTTTGATTTTGATTACTTGTTTGTTTAGTCTCAGCGTCTGTCAGAAGTTATGTTCTTAGATGACGTATCAGTTTGAGTTGTTGGACAATTATAGCTGTCCAATTTATCTTGACATTTCAATTGTTTGACTATAAAACACGCCACAAAATGTTTGTGTCCAAGAATCTTTTATCCAATCTACATTTACAATCGATGGGTTTAATCTACCGCGCTTGTGTCCGACTATGAGGCTCTATTTAGATGCGGAATAAAAAATACCCCCCTAGCGAAATCGCGACAATTCGGCCAAAAATTGATATTTTTGCTACATCTTTTCAGCGATTGTAGCTGAGATAATTTGGCACAAGTTTTGAAAATTTCACTTGAAAATCTGTTTCCATTCAAAAGTTATGAAACTTTTACCAAAAAACGTTTTTTAATCGCTTTAATTAACACAGTGATGCAGTGCCTGCAAATAGCATTTTGATGCCTACAGATCTCCAAAATTCGTCGCTAAACTGGCAGGACCTATTTTGCCAGACTACCATACATGGGGGGAGGGGGGGGGGTGATGCATGTAAAGTTGATTGAGGACTGCCAGAACGTTGCGCCGCCCGGGTTCATCTTTCAACAAGACGGCGCGCCGGCTCATGCTGCACGCCAGTCGCAGGAATGGCTTCAGTGTTACTGCCCAGACTTCATCAACAAAGATGAATGGCCTCC
>JAQIWG010003493.1:0-17752 GCA_034695025.1 Chamaedrilus cognettii
GAAGAAGAAGAAGAAGAAGAAGAAGAAGAAGAAGAAGAAGAAGAAGAAGAAGATGTAGGAAGAGGCGTGAGGGTGGATGCAGAGTCGTGTGCCGCAGAGGGAGCAACGCTAAAACAAACAAAGACCATCACTTAATATCTTCGTTTATTTGCAAGCAGGCTGACAAACCGCAGCCCAGTACAAGCGTAACTGTCGTGCTATAATGGATGAACGGAGTTAGCCATAAATATGTAGATTCGAGAAATAAATAATTTATTAACTTATCGATGAGTTCGCTAGGCTAGTAAGTTCATAACATATAAACGAGATGCCAGCTTCAACAGGCTAAGTTTTTATCTCAAGCCTACAACAAATAGTGCGTAGTTTTCGCACGCTTATAAAAAGAAACAGGATGCGGCATAGGTGTCGCGAGCGATTTCTTGCTTCAAGTGGCTGTTTCGCAATAATCTTTGTTCATACATCCTTAAACTGCCAAAACCAGTCAACCTTAACACTAATCTGCACAGTAACTGCTAGTACGAATGCCTTTTCTGCTATCGCCGAAATGGGCGACCACTCACTCTGTTAGCCTACATCGCCTGACATGGGCCTACACGTCGTGGAGTCAGTACGGAAGAAACGAAAATAATCGATCAACTCGTGACTTTGACGCCAGTAGTTAACGAGTCTCCGTTCTACGCG
Organism: Chamaedrilus cognettii; assembly: GCA_034695025.1. Classification (NCBI taxonomy): domain Eukaryota; kingdom Metazoa; phylum Annelida; class Clitellata; order Enchytraeida; family Enchytraeidae; genus Chamaedrilus; species Chamaedrilus cognettii. The sequence continues at coordinate 682 of JAQIWG010003493.1, forward strand.
GAAATCAATGGAACAGCCGTCAAACCCACCTGCGCCTCTCCCCCAGACGGACTCTAGATCAAGTCGTATGGACTGCATGCATCTGTATGGATTGAAGAGACTAGCTCGCTGTTTAATCCACTGAGATCTCGGCGGAACAGTAAACAGCCAAGGCCTACAGAATCTACTTCTGCAAAACGAATGGAACTAGAATCACTGGAATATATAGGTCTCACTAATCAGAGCCTTCTATCCAGAGTAGAGGTTTCATAAATCTCTTATTTTAAAATCTCCCATTCATCTCGTCTTTAGCATTTACGTAGCATTTTGTCAGAATAACGCTTTTGATTTGAAATCATAAATTAAAACGACTTTTTTTTCTAAATTGTAGTACGATAGAAAATATTCCGTTGTAAACGACGCACCATAGGTCGATCGCGATCGCGATAATGTCAAAACCGACGACCGACTCTCAGAATTAATCTACACCACTACATGCATCAACATGACATCGTACACATATATACGCTGCAGTTAATATGTACAGTATGTAGCACTCACCCATCAGCCGCCTTGTCTGAGCCCGCTGGCTGCAATTGGCTGTCGCTGACCCGCTGAACCGACCCAGTTTCGTTCTTCTCCATTGGCCCAACGCCCTCGTTCCCCTGACCCACACGGGCGGACACGGACGTGGTGGAACTATCCAAGGCCTTGGGGTCAAGGCTGACCACAGGGGCTCCAACTGCTGTAGTGCCGCTAGTATTCGTCTGTACGGTATCCAGGGATAGGCTTGTGGATGTTGATAGGATGACGATGTAAGCTAGGGCGTAGCAATATGGCCGCGCCCATGGTGACGTCATGGAGAGGGAACGAGTGGTAAGATGGCGGTCGTAATCACGAATCTCATTCGCCATCAGATTCTGTATGTGGCGCTGTTTGACGTTGTGGCTGCTAAACAGTATAGATCGGTTCGGCTACGACATCTGAGATTAACGTCTTAGCGACGCGGTAGACGCCGTGTTTACTTAAGGCTGCTTTAGTCCTATCGTACTTCAGCTATTCCGAAACGTTGTCCTAAGTCGTACACAAATATTAACAAATATTAAGGCCCCCCCTTGTTCCGGTCTCTAGCCTATGCTCAGTCGCTAAAAGCCTAACAACGGTCTCAACACTACAAAATGTGATATATACCTCCGTCTATCATATACTGAAAAAAAACATTCAGGAAAATTCAACCGGTTCGACAGTAGATCATAGAACGGACTTCGCTATTAGCTCATCGCTAGCGTGATCTCATATCCTTATCGGACAGGTCCTTACACGCAGGGCTGTGTATAGTAGCTACTCATAGACTGTACGTCGCCAGTAACACGAGCCGTGCTGTTGCTGCGTGGTGTTGCGGCCACTGTATTGCCTGTGCGTCAGCGTGCAGTGCGTGGGTCCAAGTCACAGCTGCAGCTCCGTGCCACTGTCGTCGCTTATTCCCGGACCGCGCAGCTGAACCTTGCTGAATAACTGCGCGCCGTCTCCGCTGCTGCTGCTTCTGCTGCTGCTGCTGCTGCTGCTGCTGCTGCTGCTTCAAACGCAGTCGACAAAATTAATAGACGTGCACGCACACGATTCACGCGTCGTGTCGGGTGATTGCCACTATTGTTCCTGCTATGGACCAGTCTGCATGCACAACGTACTTGCATGCACGGAATAGAAAAGCGAGCAAATCTTTAAAGTCTTTAAAATCGGAAGACAAAACTAAATCGTTTCTTTCATTTCGTTGTTTCGTTTTGTTGTTTCGTATCGTTGTTTCGTATCGTTGTTTCGTTTCGTTGTTTCGTTTCGTTGTTTCGCATCGTTGTTTCGTTTCGTTGTTCGTTTCGTTGTTTCGTTTCGTTGTTCGTTTCGTTGTTTCGTTTCGTTGTTCGTTTCGTTGTTCGTTTCGTTGTTTCGTTTCGCCTATAGCTAAATACAAGAAACTGTCAATACATAAAGCTGCTTGCAACAGCCCTTTTAGCAGATATATAACTGCCTGTAGACACTTGTTGTGAATTTTTAAAGCATGAAATCACGCTTGCATGCAACGTTGGGGCAAGTCGATCACGATAGGCCAGTCGCAGACTCTTCATGGCGCCAAACGGCGTCGCCAATTACTTAGAGCGCTCTCTAGCCCACGCGCGCGAAACGAAAGCGTGCGTCAGATCGGTGAATTATTTATTCAACCCGCGCATGGATTCGAAAATTAGCAGCGCGCCGTTACCAGTAGGGGAGACTGAAGTTTTAACGCCGTATTTGATAATGCCACTTCATTTCGAGAGTTCAGGCAATGCAGCTGACAAGTTGAAATGGAAATGTTGAAATGGCAATGTTGAAATGGCAATGTTGAAATGGCAATGTTGAAATGGCAATGTTGAAACGGCAATGTTGAAACGGCAATGTTGAAAAGCTGATAAATCAATGCGAATGGTCTGCGCGTAGGCCTATGTGAAGCGCATAGTTGACTATCTTAGCGCCCTGCGTTATTTTCCTCAAATTCCTATATTATCTATATTATTACTATCTATTATTATTCTATATTATCACGTTCTTTGTGCAGAAATCCAACGCATTATAGTTCTCTCACCCAACATAAACGCTGTTATAGCAAGATCTGTACAAATGGACATAGACATGATACCGCGCATTAGCCTATGATCTAATTTTAAAGCCGGTAGGCTGATTTTCATTAGGCCAGCAAGCCTACAACATTTGCCACGCTTCGAACGCGATCCCACACGGAAGTTATTTTGGAGCCCTCTCCGTATTCTGACCTATGGCTATAAATGGCGGTAGTGGCATTGGACCCGCGCTGTCTCGTAATAACAGGAAATTGAAACTGGGACACAGTTCTAACGTGATGAAAGTGCGAAAGTTGTGCGAGAAAGGAAGCTGTGATGTTGCCAGCGGACCGACGTGCGCGGACACTGATTTAGAAATTTGCGATTTGCATTGACGCAAGCGTTTCACGCCATCGTTCGAATGACTGCAATGCAGAATGATTATTGCGGAGCCAGCGATGCCAGTGCCTACAATCGCGTGACCGAAATAAAATGTACTTCACCGCTTTTATCTGATAACCAGCAGGCGTAGTAGGCCTATACGCCAAAATGATAATGAGAAACAAATTAGGCCTGCCTGATTAGTGTGCGCCTGGATTTAAACGGGCAGACGTCTGACGTAGCATAATGGGTTAAAATCGCCTATGGTGGCCTATATGCCAGGGGCCTCATTCGCGTGCATATCTTAAGATTTTCTGAAATCTTATCCTAACTGAAATTTAAAACAAATAAAATCCAATCGCCGACCGCCGTGACGTCATCATTCGGTTTGCGCGCGACCGTGCGGAGTTTCCAATAAAAAAGATAAGATTTGCAAAAGATTATCTTAAGATAATCATCTTACGACTAAGATTGTCATAAGGTATCTACGTAAATGAGCCCCCTGGCCTACTATAGGCATATGCGGTTTTTAAAAACTGACAATTTGCGCTAAGCCTGTTTTAGAAGGAGCAGGCGTAACGCACTTCGGCATGGAACCGATCGCTTCTCTGTGCATTAGGCCTATAGAGCAACGGCGTGAATGCGAGCCATTGACGTCAGAGAGATAACTTGAGCCGCCTGCGCGATATTGGGTGATACAGCGCGCAAGCTGCACGATCCGCCGAACTCCGCCGAACTGGTGGCTTGTAGATATTATTCGACCCCCCCTCCCTTGGGCGTGGCAAAAAGTTTGTCTTCTTTTGGTTCTCTTCCGCCGTCAGCCCGTAATGTAGCTATAGAACCTTTATAGAATTGCCTCAAAAGTTTTTTGAAGACGTTTGGACAAAAATCTAAAATTAAAGCCGAGTTCGTGACACGAAATCGGTTTTTACACGAGATTTGTGTGTGTAGGCTACTTACTTCACCAACTCGTGTCGCTGTTCGGCTTTACGCTGTACGCATAATGCGCGCCTGCATGCTGCGGCAACTGATTATGCTGCTGCTGTTGCTGCTGCTGCTGTTGTTGCTGCTGATACCGTGCTGCTGCTGCTGTAGATACTGCTGCTGCTGCTGCTGATACTGCTGCTGCTGTAGATACTGCTGCTGCTGCTGCTGCTGATACTTCTGCTGCTGCTGCTGCTGATATTGCTGCTGCTGCTGCTGCTGCTGCTGCTGCTGCTGCTGCTGATACTGCTGCTGCTGTTGCTGATACTGCTGCTGCTGCTGCTGCTGCTGATACTGCTGCTGCTGCTTCAAATCAATGTTTGTTCAATGCACAGCAGCCGCCAGTGTTATTCTACACCACGGATCCAGTCCGTTGGTCGAGGTCCGGGCATCACACGTCAGAAGACAATAGACTGCGCGCTGGCACCGATCTCTTCCACCCAATATCCTTTTGACCTTCGCGAGCCTTCTTACCAGCACAGCTGCTGCTGCTGTAGCCCGTGGCGATAGCGGCTTGAGACTGTTGTCTGAGTGCGTGATTCTGGGGTAGGCCTGTACACTTACCACGCACTGCCGACTGTGCGTGTGCAGTCACGCTGTGGCAGACTCAGATCTGCTGCGTCTGCAGTTGCTGTAGCGTACGTCTGCAGCTGTATTAATATAGTTTCCAGCAATTTGGTTGCAGTGATAACTATCAGCCTGTCGGATGAATCCAGGCTCATATCGGATGAAAGTTCCAGTGTTGCCATTGCATCAAAATATGAAATGTCATTAGATTCTGGATAGCCCGTCTCAGTGAACAATGCCTCTATATCGTAGGTTTACAAACAAATCTCAAGCACACGCTATAAATGCGCTATTTTTTTTTATAAAATAAATCCCGAGATTGTATCAACAATCAGGTCCCTCAACGACTGAAATATCCTTAGGCCTGCATTAGTGATACATTCAAAGCAGTGACATCGCTTACTCGCTGCTTGTAGCGCGAGATGCTGCTGCTATGGAAGCTTCGCTTTAACTGTACCGCGTAGCGCTACGCTACGGTAGAGCAGCAGCGGCGCGGTGCCACAGCTGCGTCTATATCAGGCTGCGCCTCGCCTCGGACCGCGTCGTCGCGTAGCAGTCCGCAGTCGTGCTACGCAGCGCGTACACAGGCAGTCTTGAACAGCATCGGTGAGTTCATGCCGTCATTACATTGCAGACTTGTAATGCTGATAACTACATACATGTCGCGCTATTAGTCCTCAATTATTGAGTTGAATATTATTTAGAATTTATTGAAATCGTATTGCATTGCGCAAAAGTATTTTTAGAACCGTGTCAATGCCAGTTTGGGGTCATCCCTCTCGGGCAACTTGTATTTCACGCATCGATTCTATAATTTGTACATTGTATTGAAATTAATCTGCATTGCCTACACGCTGCAACTGACCATGTATTAATCCATAGACGCCAAGTGGGCCAGTTCTTTCAAATCGTGTACAATCTTCAAGTCCCTACGGAGAGTAGTGGCAGAACGTAGTTTGTGGCCTTTTTATGCAGGGCTGCGTTAGCAGATGTTATACGTTTGCCTCGGTCCGCAACTATACATGCAAGTCTGTAGCTGGGCGTACAATGCGTCGCAAATGCGTCCGTCGCGGATTCACTGCCTCGCTAGATGCCGACCACGCGTTACGGAGGCCTGTCTCCACGTTACGGTCATGCATACATATACGAACATAGGCCACACATGGGCGCTACTACTGCACGGTGCTATATACGGGCCGCGAACGATGTCGTCTTGGCTCGGACCGACGCTTGCTTGTACCAGTCGTCGATCGATGAGGGACGAGCTACAGAACCGCGCTGCGTAGCCTAGATGCGCTTGTCGTATTTTATTTGAGCGGGAGGGGGGGGGGGGGGGTAGTAGTACCCTGGCGTGTTTGCAGTATATACAGTTCCGCTGTGGCCATTACCGAAACACTAGCGCTGTTCTCATTTGGTATTTTAAAAATAAATATTAAGATTTCAATTTTGAGGCTGGGTTCATGTTAAGATTAGGATGGATTCCGTATAGAGTTTTCAAAATAAAGCAGAGTATAATGGCTCTAGCGAAAACTCACAGCGCTTCGTTTCGCTAGTTAACGAGCTTGCGATTGTTGAGAGTTTCATACACACAGACTCTAATAACTATCTTCAACGAAAATTTTCACTTGCGAGCAATTATAACAATTATGCACGTATAACCACGATAGGCCACCGCAGTAACGCAGTGTATTAACGCAGTAACCACCGTAGCACCGGAGTGTATTAGTAGCTTTGAGACCTCACAAGAGAATGTTTTTAACCTAACCCCGGAGTATGTTGCCGCCTCTTTGCATTGGAATAAGTCACGTAAAAATCACGTATAAATACGTTCTGCGGGCACAATCATGTAGGCTCTCTTCAGTAAGCCGTCTACATCTTTTCTCTGCCGACTTCTATCGCTCAGCATTCCTGCACATCAGCCATGCGCGCTTCCTGCCGAGCCCTTCAAACCCACTGACCCCCAACCAGAACTTAGGCACGGATTATCCAAGCGTCCATAAACATATTCTGGACTGATAAGCGCCTCTTGAATCTGACTGCATTCACTGAAGATAGGCGCGCTCGGAGCAGCAGCGGAGTTTTTACAGCAGAGAAAATTGCTTTGTCTTTTGGATTTTGAAGAGCTTAGTTGATTTCTAAGGCCCTTATCCTACCCCTCAAGTGTCGCTTTGCAAGGCCAGACAGGGTCTAAGTGTCTTGCAGACAATCGCTGTGGTTTTTGTCTTGTCTTGTCTTGTCTTGTCTCTTGTCTACTTGACTTACCTTGCAAATTGGAGAATCGAACGCGGACGTGCAGTTAGTTTAAATTGTTGTGAAGCAATTAAATAATGAGATGGGGTTCTGTTTTCACGCGATTGCTTGCTGGAAGATTTTTAGGCCGCAATCAGGCGCAGGCCTAAAGGAAAAGTCTGTGAGCCCCTCAACTTAAAATAAATGCATATTTACTATTAATTAAAAAAATTTATAAAGTACTCTATTTCATCTATCACTTCTCATGTTTAGTTATTGATTGATCCTTACCTTATTTATTCTTTGATCAGCTCATGCAGGCTTCAACTTACTCGAGCTCAAGCGAACAGCTAGGAGACTTAATTGCATACGATTAACGTCGAGTGATATTCTTGTAAACCATACGTGTTGGCATATGCTGCTGCGATGCTCCAGTTCTACAATTGTAGTCGGCGCACGCACCTTCACAAATCACCTCCCACTGCCTGCTGCCTACACACCGTATGGTAGCACCGCAAGGCCTAGTATAGCGTATACGCGGTTCCAATCGGAGGCGCTACGCCCGCGATGGATCGCTTGATGCGATAAAGCAGAATCTCGCTCTGGACGCGCGAATCTGCGGCTGCTGTTCTAACTGTGTATTGTAAACAGCCGCAGCCGACTGATGAAGCACTGGCCTCACACAACGGCTCCGTCAGCTGCACATGTTGGCTGGACTCGACTTGTTGTAGAGTCTGCGTCATGAACGATGTTTACGCAAGGATCATTTTTTCTAATCCCGAATGTGCCTAAGCCGTGTAACGCTCTCGCCAGAGATAGAATAGTGCAACAGGCCTTAAATCGTGGGCCTGCATGAAAAGTTGATTTCAAGGTTTAGTTTTGTCTTAGTCTTGGTTTTTGACCCGACGATTTACTTTTTTCACAGCGTGCCATACCCTAATGCCACGTTAATTGTTGATACGGTGCTATGTATCACATTACCATGCCACTACCTCGTCAATACCACGTTACATGTATATCAGAACAGCCTGCTATGCTAATACCGCGCTAATACCGCGCTAATACCGCGCTAATACCGCGCTAATACCGCGCTCCACATGCGTCCATTCGGCGAGCAGCAGTGAGATAAAATCAAACGAGAGAGGTCAACGAGCTATAACAGCATCTGGCTCGCAGCGCTGAACGCATTAAACCTCTGATGTACATGACATGTAGCTTGCATGTAGCCTGCATGTAGCCTGCATGTTGCCTGCATGTAGCCTGCGGTGGGCCTACTTCCATCTGTGCATTAGTGGATCCGATAATCTGCTTCCCAACACGGTTGCCCTATCACTCGCTGTAGGACATTAACACTGCCATACAGCTCTACGGTGTGTGCATTATAGTCACTGTGGTTGTAGGGTGCATGGTTGCAAATGCTTCAGCGGTTAACTTATAGGTCTAAGAATGTAGACTATGACATACCGCTTTGCCGACATTCTGTTTTGCGACAAAATGCGTTAAGCTTTAGCGAAATCAATATAAAATATTTGATTGACCTAATTTGAATTAATATTGAATTGCTGTTCATTCAGAGAGGCTACTGATATTGCAGCAGCAGCAGCAGCAGCATCAGCAGCAGCAGCAGCCATGCCCTACAAGTATGCGTCCCATCAGAACTTCCCGGACTATAAGAGTCTCGGACACAAGTGCATGGTGGGACGTCATCTCACGCACGAGGTCGGTCCTCTCAAGTTAAAATTTAAAACACAACAATGAAAGTGTGTCGATCTGGCTGACTGTAGTTCATAAAAAGTTTATCAATACTTCGGCCGGTCGTCAGTTGGTATCATTATGGACTTTATGACCTTTTGAAGGACAGGCTAAAGCATGGGGATCAGCGATCTGTGTTCTATTTTCAAAACATTCAAATAAACATCGGAGAATAAGCCTCAATTAACTAGTTATTTATTTACCTTAATTACCGACTCTTTAGTAGCCGCTGCTCCATTTAGTATTCTCGGTGCTTTCTTTCTGTCGCCAGATGTACGAGCGTCTGTTTGACAAACACACGCCCAATGGAGTGACAGTGGACAAGTGCATCCAGCCCTCTGTCGACAACAACGGACGCATCATCGGTCTCGTGGCAGGGGACCCGGAGAGTTACGAGGTATAATGCCCAACTGAGCCCCCGCCTAATTGTCACCTAACTGACCCTCTGCTTAGTTGTGCTAGATTGATTTGAAAGCAGTTTAGAATAATCAGCATTCGCTAATGGAAACTTTCAGCTTGTATTCATTTAGTCTTTATTTTCTTTTTGGTGACCTTGTTTGTATGTAGTATGTACCTGTGCGTGTTGAACTGTCGAAAGGCGAATTAAAGCTCTATAAAATTATTTTAATGATCCGTTTGACAAGCATTACGTTCTAATGATGTATATTGTTAATCGCCATCTACTTATCAAGCGCTTTCAGAATTCAAGTTGTATATTTTTGCTGTTAGAGTGTTGCTCTAAGTCGACCAGGTCCCATGGCCCTGTGGGCCACACCTTCAGCCCTAACTGCGCCAGTGCGCGCATTTATTGCGTGTGCGACGACGTTGCATATCACCTGAAATGCTTCTGTAAACGATTATTTTGAGTCTTTAATGAAAATCGTTCTATAAATTTACGCTGTATGTATTTTGTACGTGTCATGGAAGCCTTTGGCAATTCTGTCTTTTTACATGTTTTTTATCTTTTGCAAAATGTTGCGTGTGATTTTGCTCGTCGATGAAATAAAAAAGATAAATAGTTAAACGTCGGTGCTGGTGCGCAGGTGTTTGCGGAGCTGTTTGACGCGGTCATCAACGAGAAGCACGGGGGGTTTGGGGCCACGGACAAGCACCCGCCCCCCGATCTCAACTCCGAAGCGGTGCGTTTCCTCCCCCCTAACTCCTCCAAATTCCTCCATACATCTTCCGTCTTTCCGTCTGCTCCACGCGAAAGTTCACCCCACTCGCCGCATGCTAATTAAAGTTTTTTTCCTATCTAGCCTAAATAATTATGTTAAATTGAGGCATCGTTAATGCCGGGTTTGTGGATACGCTGATGAATCTGCAGTTGACCATGAGAGTTTATTATTAATTAGTAGGCGCCTCAGAGCCGCTCAGAGCCGCTCAGAGCCGCTCAGAGGCGCAAAGCCGCTCAAATATTCGACTATAGGTTAAGCACTCCTAAACATGGCTCAGAAACAGCATTTATTTTGCCCTTGTAACTTAGTGGGCGTCTTTTAAAAATATGGGACCCCCACCTCTTGCTTTCCACTTTAACCACTGGTGTATAGGCGGTGGCGCTCCGCTCGTTTTTAGCTGGTGGGGGGCCAGTTTGAGAAGTACGTCAAGTCGTGTCGCATCCGCACGGGGCGCAGCGTCAAGGGGTTCTGCCTGCCCCCATCCATCTGCCGCGCGGAGCGCCGCGAGGTGGAGCGCATCCTCGTGGACGCGCTGAGCGGCCTCAAGGGGGACCTGGCGGGCAAGTACTACCCCCTCAAGTCCATGACCAAGGAGGAGGAGTCTCAGCTCATCGCTGTGAGTTCAACGCAAGCGTTAACTAATTATGTATGTAAAATTTTAGAAACTTATATCTTTGACTAACTTTACATAAGTTTTTCTAAAATATGCCCTCCTCGTCTGGGCTGCCTAAGCAACGTCTGCCTGGCGTCTGTGACGAGGGGAGATTTCTGATGACGTCAAGAGACACCGGGAAATTATGAATGACGACCTGCTTCAGAAGGAATCGTATGCGAATATGAAGAGAAGGGCCGAGGGTCGGCTAGGTGGAAGGTTTGGCCACCATAGACCTGCCATGTGGCAGAACACTGAAGGAGAAAAAGAGTTGCTGCTCTGTAACACTACCGTGAATAAATCGGCTGTTTGCTCTTGTTTCAGGACCACTTCCTGTTCCAGAAGCCGACCGGTCACCTGATGGTCAACTCTGGCGCTGTGCGCGACTGGCCCGACGCTAGAGGCATCTGGTGTGTGAAGCATTCTCCTTTTAATATTTCTCTAGAGTCATGGCGGTGCACGTTTTGTCAGAGTCCGATGAAATCTCACTGTATCACTGCCATTTTGGCTGACCACCATTAGAATTCGTCTTTTCACTGTGAAATATCCTGCGCAACGCTTAAATTGTTTAACTCAACAATGAATTGGCGTCGAATCCAGATCTTCCTGAGCGTGCTGCAAAGTGCGGTTAAAAAAAGGGAACCGGTTCTGTGTTGGGGCCCCGTGGCACAGAACCCGACTGTAATAGTCTTTGTTACTATACACAGCCCTTCAACCACAAAGTCCAAACCCCGCAGGTTCAACAGTTATCCCCGGTTTTTCAATCAGGCATTAAATCTGAGATTAAAATTGCTGCAACTGATTATATAAAAATGCCTTATTTGACTTGCAGTGCACTGATTGGGAATTAGATTACGTCATAATCTTGGATTTAATTTTAACACTTGATGGAGAGACCCTTCCTTAGTGTTTGCACTCGCGTGGTGCAGGCACAACCTGGAGAAGACGTTCTTGATCTGGATCAACGAGGAGGACCAGTGTCGCGTCATTTCCATGCAGGCAGGCGGGGACCTCAAGGGGACCTTCGCGCGGTTCGGCCGCGGCCTCAAGGTAACGCTACTCCTGGCTGCATAGGGTAATGCTACACCTAGCCAACATGGCTGTGGACTCATAGTAATGTGGCTTCAAGATAAAAATTTGAAAGTCGGTTAACATTTGATCGAGTTACAGCGATGTGTTCAGTGCCTTATTTTTTTTATATCATGGGGTACTACTGCTACTGCTACTACTACTCCCACTTCTACTTCCACTCTCACTCCCACTCTCGCTACTCCTGCTCCCACTACTACTGCTACTGTGCAGGAGATAGAGGGATTGATGAAGCAGAACAGTCAGGAGTTTGCGTGGAGCGAGCGCCTGGGCTTCATCTGCACCTGTCCCAGCAACCTGGGCACTGGCATGAGGTGCTCCGTACACATGCAGCTGCACAAGCTCAGCAAGGTTCGCTCTCATATGCGTTAGGCTGCTCTGAGATGACCGCTCAGCGACGGTGTGTCGCTATTTTAGACTTGTCTTCTCCTTTAAATGTAGGCTGAAAACTTATTTCTTTAAAACCGCTTTGTGCATGTAGTCTGCTGCTCTTTTCCATACCTATGATTTAAGCAAATGCTGTTTTTTCCATCTCCGTTTGCATGACATTGTTGGTGCGTTACAAGTGCATCATACATACATACATTGCCACGTTTGAATCTTATGAATTGTTGTGGCTCTGAAGTCTGAAATAAATGCATTTATATTTATCATTTATTATTGTTATTATTTTGTTTTTCAATTTGATATTGCAGCACGCCAAGTTTGATGACATCATCGTGGGGCTACACCTTCAGAAGCGCGGCACGGGCGGGGAGCACACGGACGCAGTTGACGACGTGTACGATATCTCCAACAGAGCCAGGCTCAAGAAGTCTGAGGTACGCGTAGGGTTCGATTTAATAGGGGATTGGATTGCTCAAGTTACGTTTCCTAACTCCCTCAGTTCTAAATTTTAAAAGACTCAACCGAAAGGACCGGCTCAAGAAATCCAAGGTAGCTATGCCCAACATTTGGAGTCACTGATATCTCTGTCATTATTTCGGAAGATATAATCGAAGATAAATCGTATGATATCAAAGGTTGCCAATGAAAATTGTCAATTAAAAGTGAGTTCTCGCACTGTAGCCTGGATTTAGACCTGAGATTAAAGTGTGAATTTGTCGATAAACTGTAATGCTTGGTAACCAAAGCGCGTATCTCCAACCATGCCAAGATCAAAAGTCAAAGGTACACGCACAAGTTTTCTTCATATGCCTTTTTGAGTAATATTATTTATTAAAATCATCATTATTCTTCTCCAGCGCGAGTTCGTGCAGCTCGTTATTGACGGTGTCAACAAGCTGACGGAGATGGAGACGAAGTTGGAGAAGGGGGAGTCTATTGACGCCCTCCTCCCTGACAACTGCAAGTAGGGGGTCGACCCCCAGACCCCTACTGCTCCTGGCAGGACCCCCATCCCCCGCCCTAAAGTCCAGCGTGTGAATAAAAGTGAATGGGTGTCATGACAAGAGAAAGGCTGGCGTTGCTGTACGAGTATTGAGTTGTTATTGCAGTCTTCCGGGAAATTGAACTGAGTCAAATCTTAGAGTTGAATTGTTAAATAGATCTGTATCGTACTGTGTTCCACTTATCAAATCATATCATCGAGCATCGCTTGGAACGCTTTGAACAATTGACTAGTTCTTGAGTTTTTAGTCTGGGCTATTTGCGTCTGCTAGAAGCCTCAAATAATCTGTTAAACGTTAGAAAATTGAATGCCGTTCAGCGATAGCTGGAGTTGGTAGTTTTGAATCAAATTGTCGATTGGGACGTTGAACTTTAACGCCTAGGAGTTTGATTAGAAACATAGGGAGACCGCTAGAGTAAGATCTTCAACCGAAGTAGATTTGTTGTTGCTGGCCATAGCGAGTGACGAACGTTGACGTCAGTTGTATGTGGTGCATTAGAAGAACTTTGCAGTTTTTGAAGTTCCTAGACGTTCGTTAACGCGAGTTAGCTGGCTCTCGATTGCTGTGTGTATTAGACCGTATAACTACGTATGATTGTGTAAGATTACTATAATTACGCATAATCGCGTCAAGTTAATCCGACTACGTAGTAGATATTATAATGCATGTTTATCGCTAGCTTGCTGGTTTAAAGTGTTGAAATCAATGATCAACCAAACTGTCACTTTTCCAGAGGCTTGGCAACAACAAAAATTACTGTCAAAAAGTGTCCAAAACATGTTTTCAATAGCGTTCGTGATCGTGGGATAAAATCCCAGTTGTATCACTCATTTCTTCATAGACATTCCACCGTAACTACGCATTCTATGATCCTACACACCATGCACAGCTCAGACAGTTTTTATTTATGTATATATTTTACGATATCAATTAAATCACAGAAATGAAAAATATCACAAAAAGCAAAGTGCAGACATAATATAACAACGAATTCGCAAGGAATATTAGCGATGATTTATCTCTACAGAGGATATCTAACAATGATGACAAATGAAGCGTCTAAAGTTCTTAAAAATCGCAAAAATTTATAAATGCGTGCACAGCGTTCACATACGTGAAGAGAATAGTGAAAATTAGCATCTAAACTTTTAGATCGGATACTTTGAAAGAGCACAATATAAGGAAGCTTGTAAAACAAGCCATAGATTAGCGTTAAATACCAAACTAAACATATAACATCAAATCGCGCATGTAGTTAATGTCCATGCGATAGTATGTCGAAAATGAGCACAAATTCAAATCGCAGCTTCTTCGTTGCACCATCCTCAGCACTCTACTCAGTACTCCAACAATAATTATGCAAATACAGGCAGCCTGCACCGTAGCGTCATTATTACCACAGTGAAATGCTTCAAGCAGGCTTAGGCCTACTTACAATCAGAATGTTAACTGACCAGACTGAACAACAAGCTAGAACAAAAGCTTTACCGGGACCGAGTTGAACTATCACGCCATGAGCCAAGCTCAGTGTCGATAGGACATCATCATCGCTGCTTGGTTTTTCTATCAACACTTCTCTCCATTTCGATCAGAACTTGAAGATGACGTCACAAGCAGCCAATATGGCTATCTCTTAACGCATGAACAAAACGCCAAAACGGCCTATTGGAACTTGATGATGGCGTCACAAAACGCCAATATGGCCCCTATTGAAACTAGATAATGACGTCATGTGTTTCTTATTGGAACTTGAAGATGACGTCAGAGGCGGCCAGTATGGCGACGATGAGGAAGGAGACGTAGATGATGAGCAGACAGAGACCGTAGACGCGCTGAACCTTGAAGCGGAAGATGAAGACAACGAAGATGAGAGAGAAGCAGAGGCTTAGCATCAGGAAGGAGCATAGAGCGAGACTGACTCCAGTGATCGCCAGCTGTGATACAGACACACACACACGCACATAAACAGAAACTCACACACCCACAGTCAAAAGCTATAGCAATTGTTGACTAGGTTAGCAGCATAGTATATAACACATAGTACATAGCACATAGTACATAACACATAGTACATTACACATAGTACATAACACATAGTACATAGCACATAGTACATAACACATAGTACATAACACATAGTACATAGCACATAGTACATAACACATAGTACATAGCACATAGTACATAACACATAGTACATAGCACATAGTACATAGCACATAGTACATAGCACATAGTATATAGCACATAGTACATAACACAGAGCACATAACACAGAGTACATAACACATAGTACATAACACATAGTACATCTAATCAGTTACAACATTGTCACGATACTACAAGCTGTTCATTGTATTCTGCTATATAAGTTTAAATGACATCAATTCAGAGCGATAATTATTATAATTTATTTTCAGACAATAACATCATACTGACCCCGTAGCGAATGGTGTCCCCCGCTGTGATCTGAGAGATCATCATCGCCCCACCGAACCCTATACTCAGATCTGTTGAACGGGCGTTAGGGCAAACACAGCCAACAATGACGGTGCTATATAGAACCATCATGGTCTTAGTTCTTTTGGACGTTTAGAAACGATTATATAGGTCCAAGCTCCTCCTACAATGTACAGCAAGCAGCACTCTCTACAGCCTGGATTGATTAGTATATGAAGTGTGTAAGTGTGCAGTATGCCGCACTGTCTACAGCCAAATTTCGTTAGTACAAGGATACTGAAGAAGGGACCTCCGAAGCAGGCTGAGAAGCCCATGCGAGCGAAGCCTTGTTTGGCCATCACCGTGTCAGAGATCCAGTCTGCACACAGGGCAGTGCAATAACACACACGACACCAAGGCACAGGGCATAGTTAATATAGATTGAGAGTGGCCCAACTCAAAATTATCTCTTAGTGTCTCCAGTTGTTTTTTTTTATCTCAAACCTGTATTTCAAGTACCGTGTGTCACATATAAGTTACAACCCAAGCTAACAGCCGTTAGTGCAGTGAATGGCAGACCGGCTGTTAGTTTGAGTTACAACTCAAATTAACAGCCTGCAGTGGAGCGAATCGCTCACCGCCGAGACTGTTGCCCCAGGCGAGCAGAGTGAGGCCCAGGATTGCGTCGTTGATGTTGAAGATGATGCCAAACGTCTGCGAGACAATAAAAACCAAACGGCGCAATCGTCAATTGCATAATTTCAAATAAAATATACTTATTTATCTTTGAACGAAGAATCGTGTGTTCACAGTCCATAGCTCAATTTGAAGCAAATCTGTCTGTGGAAGACGTGTCCTCTTTGCTTGTCTCAGTTGGCTGTAATTGTGTGATCCAAAATAAAATATACGTCTGCAATGCCTTCTCAGAATTTAATGAAAATTTAACAAATAAAATAATCTGCATGATTGTGCGTCTCGCATGCAGTTATCATACAGAATCTAATCACAGAAATTTGGACGTTAATAGGCTATAATAGAAAATTTAATGTATTAATGGGATTACAGGATATATAATCACAGGATAAATGATCACAGGATGAATGATCACAGGATGAATGATCGCAGGATAAATGATCGCAGGATAAATGATCGCAGGATAAATGATCGCAGGATAAATGATCACAGGGTAAATGATCACAGGATAGATGATCACAGGATGAATGATCACAGGATAAATGATCACAGACCTTGAGCAGGGAGACGATCTCATTGGCCAGCGTGTAGATCCAAATGATTCCCATCACAAAGCCGATGAAGCCAAACGCCTAATCAAACAAAGAAATAAATTATAAAATCATAGTGAAATATGATCGTATCTTGATCTGAGATAAAGAATTCACCAACCAATCACATAATTGATTCTTTATGATAATGAAGATCGAACCGCGCTCTGATTGGCTAAAATGACGTCATGATTTTTGTCTCAGGATCTTAAAGAATGATTGACGAACACGGCCTAAGATATCTTATTCAAAACTTATGACGTCACATATGTCGTCACGGCCAGAACAGACAACAACACTGACGTCATGGTAGGCGGGCCGGGTCTTGTGCGTGGATGTGAAGAAACACGCGACGGCGAGGGCGGCGCCTATGATCAGAGCGACCGCCCACACGGGGAAGACTCCGCCCAGGTACACGCCCCCAACTGAAACCATTCAGCAGGGGGTGGGGCTTGGGGGCTTCAGTTCCCTGCAGGCTGGATCAGGGTAAGCCACGTTTAGCAGGCTTTATTCTAGACTCCTAGCTTTAGAGGGGGAAAATAAAATTTAGGGGGGGAGG
>JAQIWG010003494.1:0-17748 GCA_034695025.1 Chamaedrilus cognettii
GGGGGGCTGACGAATTTTTTTGACTCCCAGAAAATAAACATGTAAAAAACATAATTTGATGTGCATCAAAATTATCCTACGTATGATAATTGTACGATAATCATCGTAAGGTGACCGTACAGGCCTAGTGTTAAAAATTAAGAAGCTTTTCTGTCATTCTTCTGTTATATCCACCCTACTAATTACAATTTTTTCAAAGAATACGTGTAACTATGAATGCCAGCATGAAGTGCGATACCTAACAAGGTAAAACTCAACTCTTACTGTTGAATATCAAATAATATTTTCATAGCAAGCAAAATAACTACTAAACCAAAAAGATACAAACATAGTTCCATAACCCACACCTATGCAAAATATAATTTTTAAAAAAACTATGAAATGATGCACACAACATTTAATTGATAGTAAACAATAAGGTAATAAAATCAGACTTTCAAATCATGATACCCTCACTTTCAACAATTTTAGTTTTGGAGTACAATTTTAGAGACAATAAATAACTATCGAGTTATATTAATTCTGTTGTATTTGGGCCATGCCTAATCAAAACAAAGAAGCAATAGAGAAACTTTCATAAGATTCAAAGAAAAATAACTTTTTTGGGAATTAGTCTCAAACATGGATTTGTTTTAAAATTTATATAAAGTCCAAGAAGCAGAATGACACTTTGAAAAACTATTATACAGATGATTATTAATTGTCGTGCAATATTTTGCATCAACAAGCTTCTTCATAATAGTCAATGACTCGTCCACAGAGAGGACACATGTAACAGGCCAATGTGACCACAAACATAACATTCAACTTTAAGGCCGGGTTTTTCCATCGAGTGCTAAAATGTAATCCGACCTCATAACGTCATCAAACATAATGAGCACACCGAAAGCTTGATTGGTTAATTTATTGCCATGTGATTGGTCCTTTGGATAATAATGTCGGATTAAAATTTTAACACTGGGTGGAAAACCCGCAGTCCAGTTAATAGAACTAGGCTCCAATTAACTTTAGATCAAAGTTCTAATTAACTTTAGATCAAAGAAGAGAACTCACGTTAAAACTATTAATTTGCAATTTGCAATTAAAGGAATCCTCCTAAATTTTCTGAGATTTATGCCGACGTAAAACAAACAGCAGCAAGGTTACGAGATGGGAACGCTGCCAAGTGATTTACACGTCACTTCCCCTAACTCCGTCATCAAAGTTAATTCCTTCCAAGTTGCCTTCCGATCCTCGCTGGTTTTCAGGTCGACCTGAACAAGTAACAACACTTGTATACGTAACCTGTAAACAGTTAAAGCAAGGCAAAATATTAAACTTTCATGTCTATTACTCAATAACACACGTGCGTTAGCAAGGCATAAAAGGGGCATTCATACGAAGGATGTCGGTTTTAGTATGCGTCACCAAGTGCACCATCTACGTCCGGGTAATGTTATTTGTACATGTAGAAATTGAAATAAGAAAGCCTATAAAAATATACACACACATCTTTGAGGTATATGAAATGTATGAGTAATATAGTAACTTTAAAAAAAGTTGTGTGCTACAATTCGTGTGAATAAAGCATTAAAGATACCTGTAAGATAATGAATATATGAATAGAATCACGATAAGCATAATCGCGATTGAAGTACAGTAGCCTGTAAAAGCGGTGGAAAAATTTGTGCCTATTATTCTTTGAAAATGTAAGTTACAATGATTTAAGTTACTAATATTCAATTTAAAATATTACATATCAGATTTAGATTAAAGATCAGGATTACTAGAGCACAAAAACCAAATGCAGCTATTGGCCAATCACGAATATTATCTATGCTATATTTACTAGGCTTACAACTATTGAAAATAATCATAATCAGTTCAGTCATTCATCAAAAATAAAATAAAATAACCCAAAAGCTAATAAGGCAATTGAAATACGCACCTTCAAAGTTTCCCAAATCTTCTTCTTTGGATTCAACTCGTCGTCTGGCTTGGAATCCTTGGCTCCTTCCACAAACACTTTTTGTCCGATGGCAGATCCTGACGGCGGATCCAACAACTCAACACTCCTTGGCTCAGGCCTGCAGACAGCATCAATCAATATGGAACACCATTGACAACATTAACATGTAGATGCAATAATGTTGACGTATAAATATAAGTTATATAACCATAGCACTGTATAATAATATATGGTATAACACCATGTCAACTGTACGCTATAATAAAATTGATACGACTGTTTTAAACGACATTTCAACTGCAATGTTTCTGCCACAATTAAACATTATAATTTATAGCAAATTGTGCTTTACATATACAAGTAATAAATTAGCAAATGACATTTTGTGTTCTGTTGCAGGTTAAAAAGATCGTATTATAATGGATGCATTTATGAATGTATGCAAGAAGTAATGTTACATATAAACAAATAAAATACATAAAACATGAAAAAAAATAACTGCAATCAATTTACCATTGACAATGCTTGTAAATCACATCAAAAACTATACCTTCTCTTAAATAAGAAACCCTTCTTAGATCATAAACTATATCTGAAAGAACTAAATCTGTAACAAATACGACAGGACACAATATGATTGTGCGAACTTTTTGTTTTAATACTAAACCATCTACCTCAATAATTTGCACTGAATAGCATGGCAGCACACTCTTATGTGCCACTGTCCCAATAATAATAATAATAATAAGAGTGAGTTTATAGTCCCGTTCGGCGTCCAGGGACATCATCAGGGACCGAATAGATTGGGGTTAAGCAGCGAGCTGACAAACCGTGACGCGCAGAGCAGCATGGCCTCGGACTTGATGCCCTTCATGGTCGCAGGCTTGAGGTTGCAGAGAAACAACGCGAGCCTGCCCCTCAGTTCGTCGAGGGGCACCAGACCGACCAGCCCGCTGACGACGGTCCTCGGCGCGGCCTCGCCCAGATCCACTGTCTCCACATATAAGCGGTCTGCCTCTGGGTGCTGCGGCGGGGACACAGCGAGGGCGGTGTCAGAATATTTTTTTGGTTTTTTTTTTGTAGTTTAGGGACCGTGTGTAGCCTAAAGACTATGTACAGTCCGGTTCTGTGCAAGGGAGACGGCACAGAACCGTTACATTCAAAGCTGCTGTCTTCAAAAATGACAAAATAAATGCAAAATTGTCGTCAATAAGCCCCTCAAAAGTCTGCCCCCTCCAGCCGGGGGGGCGCGCGCCCTTCCGCCGGCCCTCGTTATGGCTAGGGTTACGGTTTGCGGTGCTTGAGTGGATATAACCGCTTGTGTTTCATTCAAGGAAAGCCCTTTATCGCTACAGGGACCAATCAAATCTTGTTGTGCGCTGCACACTCAGAGCAGTGCGCTGCACTCAGAGCAGTGCGCTGCACACTCAGAGCAGTGCGCTGCTATAACACCTACAAAATTGACAAAAAACGATACTATGGGAGATATAGGAGTGTCGCTGGTGTGCTTATATCATGGATTTATATCATGTGAATAATATACTGTAGATCTGAAGCAATGTGAACTCAATTTACATTTAATAATTAATATATTATAATATTTTATAAAACTCTTAATGAAATACCAATTCTTACCAGTTTGACATCCAGTATTTTTCCAATACGAATGTCCAATCGACTAACATGCATACTATCCGCTTTTGCGACCTCCTGACCACTTGCAGGCTTGCCCGCTTCTGAAGAGCACACAGCAACATTTAATATCACAGGAGTTTAGTATTTACATTTTAAAGTTAAGTATAGGAGCACACAATTATGCTATTTAATTGTAAACGATTTAAGACGTTTTAAAGTAAAAAATACAAGATAATATATAAGTGATTTGAATGATATTTTAAATAGCAATGTTAAACAACCGTGTTGTGTGTGCTCCTATACCTAAAAAAAAATTAAAAAAATTAAAGCTATAGGAGCACATAACTATGTTATAAGCGAATGAAGACGCATTAAAGTGTAAGTAAAATATCAGCTATATGATAATATCAATGCTTTGATTGATCGATATTTTCAATAGCAAGGTTAAAGATATAGAATGAAGAAATAGGATTGAGAGTTAATGCTCAGAATCTTGCTAAAGATCAGAATCTTTGCTAAAAATACAACTAAAGTTCATCTACGGAGAAGGCTAGGCTTGTGTGCATTGTGAACAAATTAAAAATCAAAGCCAAATAAATATCAACGCAATAATTTACTTGTCTTTGAGGGAGGCGGATAAGCAGCTTTTAGAATGGCCGCGTTTGCAGCCGACTCCAATTCTTTTCTCAGTGGCTCCAGCAGCCGATTGAGCTGGCTCTCAACGGCATTCTTCAGATCCCCCGGATGTATTTTCTATTTAAAATAATTTATTCGTTAACACAGTCTCATCTAAATCCATGTAAGCCCATCTGCTTGAAAATTGGTATTATAACGCGTAATACAAATATCTGTTGCTCAACGTATCGCAGAATTTTATTTATTTATTTATAAATTACGACAAAAAACACAAAGTCAATACATTAGAAACTCAAGTGGTAAGTATAAAGACTTAATTCAAATTGTCACAATGTATTTAGAAACATGTGAATCATTAAAAATATTAAGTATCATAGTCAATGATAATTCTAATTGACATGTATAACTAATAGTAATTAGCGGTATTCATAGAATGCAGTATACCTGCTCAGCAAATGCTTCCTCCAGGGATTTGAAATCAGTGAAAGTTGTGTTTCCACCATTTTCTGGCAACCGCTCGATGACAAACTCTAAATATCGTACCAAGAAGTACCAAACACAGCAAATACAAAAATCTATCAGAATTAGATGCTGTCGAAGGTACTCGTTTCAAATTACAATTCTAATAATTCAGATAAGTTAGATCTCGTTACAGTAATAGTATGTTTAAAAAGCAATCACCCAATATTGTTACCAGTTAGACAAGTCAAATATTCATACTCAAAATATATATAGAACTTTATTTCACCAAATGGTAGCGTAAACATATACAATAGAATTAAGAATACAGACAACCAAAGAAACAATTAATAATTAATTAATAATGAATACAGACTGTGACATATTACTTACATGATAGTGGAATTGTTTATCATTCAATTAAGTAAAGGATACATTTACCATCAAAATGAAACTTTAAATTATTTAAAAATACATAACAATTAATGTAAATTATACAGCAACGAATATAATTTCAAACAACTTCTTCAAATTAGTGAAATCATATAAATAGTCGACACATGTTATGAATCAACCTCAAACAATACAATTCAAAAACATTGTGACTCAAAGATAAATCCACAAATCTAAGCCTAGCTGCGTACCTTTGATGTTAGGGTGTGCAAGTACAATGTGCTTCACGAAATACAGCACACAATTGTTTGAAATATTTCCAATTTCACAGAAAGCCTTCTTAAGTTTCTTCTTCAATTGGGGTGCAGTAATCACCATATCTATTTTTGATTCTTCATCCGATGAGCTCATTTTGGCACCATTCAGACCAGGAACTAAAGACAATTTTAACCGCAAGGCAATTCACAGCATAAAGCCATATGTGCTGACAGCTTGCACGGTTCGCAGATTTAAAATCAGATTGTGTTACATACATACTATGTTTATACAGTTTTGGATCACTAATGTATATGAATAATATATTAATAGCATAAACAATTTTAGAAGTTTCTTTGACAATTTTATCACATGTTTATTACAAGCCAAAAAAATTTAACCCTGTATAAAAAATAACAAAAACGCTTCAAATGATTTTAGGCTTGACAAACATTCAGTTAAAAATTATCTGGTGTCAAAACGCTGTAAGCTCAGCCATTTTAAATGGTTTTTATCAGTTGATATACAAAGTGGAAGTGGTGATTTGCAGAACGATAAATATCAGATGGTCCACTACTCATTGAATTGACAATGCAGCCTCTTACAGCGCTTTGTGTAATGAAACTATGCTATAGTAATCTATAAATCTAACAACAATCAAAGTTAAAAACGCTGAGTTAATAATCACTCAATAAACAACAAACATTTAAAAATGACTCACCCAAATGGCTCATCAGATGCACTTTTGTTTCACAGTCAACAGCTGGCAAGTACTACAAACATACGATCACAAACATCAACACAAATGTAACTTCTCATTCCAAACCGCATTAGTTTGAGTGCGTTTGTAAAAGATCTCTGACATTCTTTTGTTTAATCGGGTGAGATGTTCAACCGATAATTAATTTCCTCAGCTGTAATCGGGTCAAAGCGATTAATAAATGATTGGCTAATTTGAGATAATAATCACAGATATGCAGCGTCTCGCTCAACTTATCGGAGTCGCAACTCCGACACAACTGATATCTGGGTCAAGACTGGGCAGTCTGCAAAAATATTTGCTTCTCTGTAAGAATAAAAATAAATGGATTTCTTCTCTGATATAAATAGTTGAAAAAACGAACGCACTATTTGTCACCCGACACTAATCATTATTTCTGACAGTAGACATGAGCATACATGAATTTTCAGTTAAAAAAAGAAGAAATAAATGCACCATTACCTTGCTGGAAAATTCAAACAGCTTAGATTGGTCGGCGCCACCAAACTGGGCATCAATCTTGAGATGTTTTTCATCCAGGGTCTGCAAAAAAAATGCAACAATTTACATCACTGCTAGCATAAATTAGCTATATACATCCATCACGTGTGCGAAAACAAGGGCATTAACATTTTAGATGTCCAAAAAGGAGGTTAGCTATCCATCACACAAAGAAGCCAGATGCAAGCGTAACTGGAGTAGCTTGCATGATCGTTAACTGTTGATCAGAAGTATCTCAGATACCACATGCTTGCTGAGACAGCGCTCTTAAAGGGTGCTGCCTAACACACGGAATACTCCAGTGCTGAGAAACAATTTTTGTAGAAAGTTAACAAAATGCAATTAAGATTCATTGGTTTCACGCACACTGATCTATACCATTTGTAGTAAAGCTTTAGACATCCACACAAAAAGTTTGCTCAATGCAACATTTGAACAAACTTATCACCTGGGCCCAGTTTCTCTATCATTTGGTTTTAAATCACCACAGAACAAAAATGACGTTACAACCCAATCAAATCACGCAAATTAGATCAGAGATATTCAAATAACTCGCCGTTATTGGAGAATTATTCAAATAATCTGAGATCTTCTAAATAACTCTCTATTGAACCACCAGGCCCTGAAGTATCAGCTGCAATATCACTAAAAGTATCATCTGAATAAACATGAACGTGTTGACGAGGTGGGTAAAAAAGAGCACAGAACACTTGTGGAAATGATATTATTGTGCAGAGAAAGGAGAACTGGCTTTGGCATGTAGTGATACGAGAGGGATTGACGAGAGAAATATCAGAGGAAAGAATAGAGGACACGAGGACAAGGGCAAGGAAGAGAATGAGAATGATGAATAAATAAACGGAAAACTAAAGAGAAAATCGTATGGAAACATGAAGAGAATGGCGGTGGACCGCCAAGAGTGGAGAGGCTGGATGCCAGAGACCTTCCGCTTGGCAGTGCAATATAGGGAGAGATCACCTGAAGCAGTGGGTATAGGACGCTGGTCAACAGGGGATACTCGACGGCCTTGACGACCCCAGTCGTCGCGTCTTTCGCCTCCTGCACGGTCACCTGAGAGGTCAACCGGTACACGTCCAACGTGTAGTCCCTGACCAACAACAACCACATGCGTGCATAGTTCCTTCATGATTTCAGTCTTTAAACAAAGGCTATAAACTTAGCCAATGCCCATAGGGCTGGAATGGGTTTTGTTTTTTTAGGTTTTGTTCAGTTTAGGGACTGTGTATAGTACAAAGGCCAGAATAGTCCAGTTCTGCGCAAGAGAGCCGGCGCAGATTTTCCCCCCCTCCGCCCCCCCCTCTTTAGTTGCCTTTTACGATTCCCCCAGGGAGCTCTGGGCTGCAAGCCAATTATTTGTTCCCCGGCCTGCAGGGGGCAAGAAGGGGGGCTGAAATGGGTTCATGCACAATATAAATCACCAAAATGGATCAAAATTAATTAATGCGTGGTAACGTATGGCACAAGCTCAAGCAGACTGATCAATTAGATGTTATCTATCTGTTAGATCAGTAGTACATATACAATACAAATTAACCTAATTGATTTAATTGATAAAATTTGATTGTTTCATAAAATCAAAAAAGCCAATTTGATTCAGTTACTTGAAGCCATTAATAGGCATGAAAAATTTGAATGCTGCAATCAGAAACCGGTTAAATCTTGAAGGACTATAATTTCTAAGACATCTGAAAACTAACAAAACATCAACGATCTGATCTAAACATCTACAGCAAAGAATTTCAATAAAGTATCACCATAAATTAGAATCGCTAGTTACCTATTCAGTTGGTAGTCGGTACCAGCGACAAACTTGAGTCGATCGAGTGGCGCATCGAGTGATTGAAGGAAGAAATAAATTACAGTCTCGTAGAACCGAGCTCTGTAGCGCAGCAGTTCAAGCGAAGCCTTCGAGTTGTCAAGGAAAGCATGCAAGTCTGCCAGCAATATCGTCACCTGCATCAAACACACTGGAAATTACAGATTTATTCGCAAGAAATATTAGATTTTTATTTGTTTGTTGCTAATCGGTACAGCAGCACACGAGGGCCACTTTAGTGCCAGACTAATAGGGATGCATAGTGCTTAGGAGAAAAATCACATTATGAATTGAATGCCAAGCTAATTTACACGAAAGACATTAATAATTTGATCGACTTCAATATCACGTTGAACGTTCAATATCAAATAAATATAGAATTAAAAAATACATCCATACCTAAGTGACGGCACTGTAACAAAAGGCTGGAGCATTAGGTAAATTTCAGACTCATTCCAACCAAAAAGAAAGCTTCAAATTCTGATCTAAATTAGAATAAAAGCAAATAGGAAGGCTTCAAATTTGTATCTAAATTAGAACAAAAACTACCTGACAACCAGCCTTGAGAAAGTCAGCTACTTTGTAGATGGCTACAAACAGGCCGATATGAGGCTGGCCGGCCGTAGCTATGCCCCAGTAAATGCTCAGGCTTCGTTGCAGAACTGAACGCAGCTTATCCATATCTGATACATCCTTGAACAATCAGCATGCAAGTAATATTTAGATCAATGCCTGTCGCGTTTAACTAGCATACATCATTCAACATCATCGCAATTAAATAAAAATTGAAATGAAAAAAACAAATTGAACAACTTCATTGATCTAAATATGGACAACTTCATATACAACACATTCTTTAATTTAAGGATGATCTTGAAGACATTTTGATTCGCATTGTTGAGGAATATACAGAAAGTACTTAACTGACAATCCTCGAGTCAGCTTGAACAAGTCAGAAACATACGAATCCAGTTACGCTATGTAATTAAGAGCATATGGATTATATCAAAACATCACGTCTTAGTCCAAAATGAATTTGATTAAGATGAGTTTATTCAATAAACTATGGATCAAGTTTACTCTGTCAACTAGAGAGTTAAATATTTGCGCTACAACGCTGATAGCCCACGGTGCATCATGCATTTGCAATACTTTATTTATTTTAATCAAAAAATAATAATTACCTGCAAATTTCGCACTATCAAATTCAATTTTTCATCAGTGTTAAGCGGATGGTTCTCTAGTACATCTGAGAGAAAATGACAAATACATTCACAGAAAATATAAGTAACGATTCATATATACAGAGTAACTAGCAGTCACTGCCAAAATGCGACGTGGCGCAATAACTACTTATACGACACTAAAAAAAATTGACAATCAATGGAAAAATGCTAATTCATCATTTAAATTCTTAAAGCTTCATCAGAGGACATATTTGATTAGCTGATCAATGCTCCTCAATTTATAGCAAAGAAATTGTGCATTTATGATGTAGTTTTAATAGAAGCTACTGCTACGGTACATAGAACAAAAAATAAATAAAATTCTTATGATAAAGTGCTTAATTGGTTCTATTAAAGACAGAAACCCTACCTGTTTCTTTAATTGCAAGCCCTTCTGCTGATTTGACCAATGGTACATCCTTGGTACCTAGAGTATATTATTCACATGTATATTTATGATTCAACACTACACGAGCAGTGTTGAATCAAATAAATATTTCGTTACAATATATTCAAAGATGTTTAAAAATCAAAGATCATAAATGTTTTAGATGAATCTCATTATTTAGTGTATCCTGTACTTTATCGTAAGAAACAACTCAATATTTCAAAAACTCTGATAACTCACGGCAATACTCAAACAATGACATAAACATTTTGCAAGCAAACTGAATTTTCATTAATATTGAGTTCCAGAAAACACAAAATGACGCAATTAATAGTTCATTAACAGGATCAAACAAGTAAAATAACAAAAAATCTTTAACACTGGAACAATAATTGAGCCTCTAAAACAAAACTGAATTGATAATTTAGACCAGAATACAAACCGATATCCTCTGATGCATAGAACTCTGGATAAGCGGATCTCATGAGAGCCAGATTATCGGCGGACTCAAATTCTTTCCTAATTGGATCCAGCAGCACATTTAATTCTCTCTCCACAGCACTCTTCAATTCCACCGGATGAATTTTCTAACAAAACATTTGCACGAAACAATGCTATAGCAATGAAAAAATGAATCGACCATAGTAGACATAACTACCATGCACAATTGCAGACGAAATAAGATAGATTACATACATCACTGCAACTGGCATAAACGATTGAAGATGCAATGTTTCTCATCATGGCAGGTTTAGAGTATCTTTCATCTAATTCAGCACATATGCAATAATTAACTTCCGAATGACTTGCATGTATTCTCTTGCTATTGACAATAAAAAGTACCTGTGAAGCAAAAGCTTCCTCCACAGCATTGTAGTCGACAAAGGATTCTGTTTCACCGCCATGTTCAGCCGACCGCTCAATCATGAAATCTACAATTTCCATCAAATAGCATACAATTTAAAAAGGGTTCAAAATATGATCTATTGGTGTCCGCAACAGATACGTACAACTGTACATATTATATACTGCAACCTAAAACTGACATGTATAACACGATGTCAATCACCACACATGAAAATTGAAGACATAAAGATTATAAACACTAAAATCACACCTCACACCCTTTGAGCAAACACTGGTACATGATGTAAGAAAACACAGCCATTTAAAGTCACATTACACCAACATATTTTAGAGTAAATAACTACATTTTGATCGCTTCTCAGCCTTTTGGCTAAGATCAAAGTTTTGATCAACTTGGCAGGATTTTTGCCTCGGAAATAATATCCAGGGTGATAGTCTGTTTAGCATCGATGGACAGAACGACGGAGCCTTGCTGTCTATAAAGCGTAGCATCGGTCGTTAGGGACCTGATCTGATTTCAATATCTAGAGTAACTAACTAGATTTACCCTTTCCCTCATTGAGAGGAATGAGGACATGCTTGAGGAAGGAGAGCACTCCGTTGTTGGTGATGTTGCCCTGCTCACACGACGCCCTCTCGAGCTTGCGCTTGAGCAGCTCTCGACTGTCAAGCAGGTCGATCTTTGAGTCCTCCTCAGAGGAACTCATCTTGCCCCCGGTCAGGCCCGGCACTGACCAGCATCGCACCAGCCCATCAACATTAAAAAATAATATTTTTCACTGTAGTGTGCAGCACAAAGACTATATACAGTCCGGTTCTGTGCAAGGGAACCCGCACAGAACCACTTCCCCTTCTTTAGTCGACTCTTACGACTCGCCCGGGGAGCTCTGGGCTGCAAGCCAATTCTTTGTTCGGCCTGCAGGGGGTTCAGGGTAATATTATATCTAATCAGTGTAGCAGTCAATAGCTGTGGAGCAAAGAACTGGTTAATGCGTCAGACGGGAGTCCCAGTGACCTAGGTTTGAGTCCTGGCGCCAGAAACTTTAAAACGATACGTTACAGGCCCTTCAGGAAGGCTGTTAAATACACACGTGTCGCTAGCTGCTAACCCTGTGCTAAATAATAATTTGGTTGGCGTCAAGAAGCAGATCTGATTGTAAAAACTTACTTTCTTCAGTCCTCACCAGGATCCAAAACGTCTAACAGGTGTGAAAACATGGACAGCAACAGAATATACAACAACAAAGGCGGTTTTCACTGTATTAGCTGCTATCAACGCGTCAATAAATTATATATAGATAGATATTATATATAACACATACTTGATTCAATTGAACTTGTGTCAACAAGTTCACTCATTGACACACTACTGATGATATCCACTACACAAAAATGTCAAGAAAAAGTGATTTAGAAAAATGTATATATAGCCTCAATAGAAACAAAACTATAACCAATACATTGCAAATGCAAATTGCTACACAAACAATGTGCAGTCATACCCATAGGGTTCATGAGATGAATACGCTTCTCGTAATTCAACATTGGAAGGTACTGAAAAAGAAGAGCAGATTGAATAACCAGAACTGATACAGAACTGATAAATCCACTAATATACACCAAATTAATTCATTAACTTGCACCGGACAGCTGCCTACTATGATCCAATTTGTAAAATATTAATTTATTTATAACATTTTGTTTGCATTTAAGTCACAAGTTTTTTCTCCATTTAGTAGTCTGTTACTTTATAGCAAATCCTTAAACGAAAATAAAGTATTATTTCTTCGCTTGAACCCAAACTCTTAAACACCTTCAAGTACAATCACGCTATATTAGCAAGCAACATTCCGAACAAGGACAACTAGGAATTTTAATAATGCTTGTGCATACAACCATTATTGGTAGGCACTGTGGTGTAGTGGTTAAGGCGTCGGACTTCGAGTCCAGAGGACCAGGGATCAAGCCCCGTGCCGGCAACTACGAAATCATGCATTACAGGCCCTTCAACAAGGCTGTTAAACACACAAGTGTCGCTAGCTGCTAATCTCGTGCCAGATAACTATTTATTCGGTGGGGTCAGGAAGAGCATCCTGGCCATAAAAGCCAAGCAGTCTGGATAAGGGCAGGCGAAAATATGTAAACCTGTGTCAAAACATGGACATTAACAGACTACACGATAAAAAGGACGTTAGTTTTTTAGTTCTGGTGCATACAGTCCTTTTCTGCATTCAAATCCAATTTTCTTCAGGCATCCAGTAGACAAAACAGACACAGAATGCACGAGGCAAATAATTGTTCTTTTTCAAATCTAAACAAGAAATACTTTTATAACCAAAAAAAACTTATAACAAAAGTTTTGTTTTCATAAGTTATGACTTACAAAGTAGTTTTTGCAGCAAACATAAAATTACAAGTATAATGCGATCATGTGCGATTATTGAATTGCCTACTAGGAAGTAGTGCACACCTTTTCAGCAAAGACAAAAATCTTTCTCTGGTCCACTCCACCAAACTGGGCGTCCACTTTGAGATATTCCTCATCCAAGGCCTATACACATCCACATTGACATATCCAAACAGACATCTCCTTGTTCCATTAACAAATGGAACAAGGAGTTCCATTAACAAATGCTCAGCCAAATAGCTCATCCTCAGCAGCTAAAACTATAAAATATAAAAACATTGATTGGCATACAAAGATCTGTACGCAGCAATCTAATCCTATGAAGTGTTCAATAATATTTGGCAGCTACTAAAAACCGCTACTTAAATATATCACCCACTGATACTTAAACAAAACTTAGCTCTTAGTCAAGAACCGTAAGGGTTGAGCTCTGACCTGGAGGCCTGGATAGAGCATGCTGCTGATCATGGGGCTCTCGACCTGCTTGACGACCTCTGCGCCGGCCTTTCTCGCATCGTGCTCCGTCACCGTGGACGCCAGTCTGTAGACATCCGTCGTGTACTGCCTGCAACACAAACACACACGGAGCCAGTCTGTAGACGTCCGTTGTGTACTTTGTGTCCGTTTTGCTTGCAACAAAAATACACATACGTTGATTGCCTTCACGACACTGTGCAGGTTTTTAAACTTAAATAACAAAACGTGCCGTAGCCGCCGCTCTAAGGGCTGGTTTCTCCAACACGGATTTAATTGTGGTTCAGGATTTAGCCTATGCAAAAAGGTTGGTTAAATCCTGAACCACTATCTAATCCGTGTTGGAGAAACCAGCCCTAAACCTTTACTTGGATATGCATTATTGTATACATCAGATGCTAGGTACATAGGAATCTATAAGCTACGTCTAATTTCAGGGTTAGTTGTTCAATCGAGAGTTATTTGAAGGATCTTAGATCTCATTTAGAATCTTCAATTAGAGCGAGCTGAAATTAGATCTAAGATTAAATTTACCAGTACGTGATCTGATACTCGCAAAGTCATTTTTGTCATGTGTCAATTTAAGGTCAAATAACTGTCCATTGAACAACTGATCCTAAATATATACAAAGATTCTTTTTCACAAGGCCTCACTTTTTTTGGCCCAAATTAATTCTGACAGCTGTTCTTTCTGGCGCACTGGAATATATAACACTTATTGCTCCATTCCATCATCATAGAATCATACCAGTAACTGAACTAAAAAGCATCAAAACTTGATAACTTTAAGAACACTAAAGGACAAATAGAAAATTTTAAAGATTTTGCCAAATACGGAAAAAAATTGTCAACTGCAAGCAAAATTCTTTTTTGCTGATTTCGGCGAACGGCAGATAAAGCCCTGCATGCAGCATACATGGATTGGCATCTACAATATATACTTGACACAACTTGCACACAGACACGCCCCTGGTTCACTCCCTACCGGTCGAGCTGGTAGTGTGTTCCGCGCACAAATCTGAGCTTGTTGAGCGGGACGCCAATGGAGCGCAGCATCGCCTTGATGACGCGCTCGTAGTACTCGGTGCGGAAGTGAAGCAGCGCCCATGGAGCCTTCATGTTGTCCAGGTACGCGTGCAGGTCCGCAAACAAGATCGTCACCTGCGTCACATTCAGCGGCGATATTAATGCTGAGGTTCCATATCGAGGTCTTCGATAAAAACTGAAAACTGCTGCACAAATCTGCCTTCTATCATTCAATTTTTAAATATGGGGTATATGCCTAAATTAATGGATGTTTCAAAAAGCACATTTCAATTTCATAATAATATGAGAAATATAGAAATTCAATGACGGTAGTTAAAACATCCATCAAAAAATTGCATACTATTCAATAAAATGGATTACTTCAATACCGTACCTCAAAAAAGGACTTGAACTGGACTAGTAAGAAATATCAGCAGTGAATATAGCAATGATGAGTCTGATGACCTTGATGCTAACTTGGCAAACTGGTATGAAGGCTCTAGCCAATGTCTGAACTGACTTTAAATCACATATACTTTGACAATCAGCATACAATAACCTGAATAAATTTAAGGGAGTAGTTTTACAATTTCAAAGCACTTGTGAGACAAGGCCTGTCAGAAATTGGGCTATCTAATTCTACAAAACACAACTCAATCCTTCCTCTGCGAAACATTCTTGAAATGGTGCAAAATATACCCTTTTGTTAACACCGGTGTACTCTTCAAGGCACTGCGCCAGCGCCTATTAAAAACAGCAAAAAACTCGACAAAAAACTAAAGCTTAAAAATAAGCGACAGAGCAATGCCCTCACTACCTCGCAGCCAGCCTTAAGGAAGTCGGCTATCTTTGACATCGGCACGAAGTAGGCGACGTGGGGTCTCCCTGTGGTCGCTGTGCCCCAGTACACTCTCAGGTCTCTCTCCTTGAGAATGCTGCGCAGCTTGTCGTCTCCTATCGTCTCCTGTCGACCACAGCATCACACAGCTTGCACGGTAGTCATGCTATGGGAATAAAAAATGGGCCTAAGTGGCGTTAGAATCCCTTAAGGAACAGGCAAGAAAATAAATGTGATTTTTTTTTGTAGTTTAGCAGAGTCTTGTGTGTAGCACAAGGACTATATATAGTCCTGTTCTGTGCAAGGGAGCCCACACAGAACTGCTCCCCCCTTCTTTAGGTGCCTTTTACGACTCACCCGGGGAGCAATGGGCTGCAAGCCAATTCTTTGATCCCCGGCCTCCAGGGGATATCACACAGCTTGCATGGCATTCATGCTATGGGGGTTTAAACAGGCAAGAGAATCAATGTAATTTACTGAAAGATTACACACCACACCATACCACAGTATCCCTGCTAGGGAAGTTAAACAGCCATTGGGCGAAGTGTAACTGCACATTTATACATCACAATGGGTCATGAATCGGTTGCTAGCCTAGCGACCCATTGTCTTCGTCTAGGTTTCCTGAACTACACCCAGCGATGAGGGAAGGTATCCCCTGATAACAACTTCAAATTAAAAAATTAACTGAAAGCCCATTATCATCATTACCAAAATCATGTAATTGAGCATAATTTGGAGAATGCTCAATGGGCCATAGACAGATACTTGAAGACTCCATCACAGTGTTACGCAGCCACGACATGCATGATTGATTTAAATTTATCTAGTTTAGATGCAAAGTTTGTGTTAATAAATACTTCCCCTCCACTAACGGCAGCCAGAATAAAGAAGGTAAAAGATGCAATATATGATTTTATAGAGCCGGTGTCGATTTACGCAGATGGGGAGACCAACGGAACCAATGGATCACAGCAATACACAAACGAAGCAATGATTACCACTTTGTTATAAATTGACATAAAAAGCCTTCTGAAATATTACATGCAATGTGCAGTGCATTCATACAATGCTAACTGGTAAGCAGCAACATCTGGTGCACTCTGTAGACTGTAGGCTATAGATCTGACAGTTTCAACATTGCTAGCATGCTTCATTTAGCACCTATGGCCACTTAAAACTCACTGCCCGAGGCAAAATAACAGATACAGTGGACATAGTGTGGAACTGTCAAGAGCTTTAAAATTTAATTAGGTATGCACAGCACACTACATATGATCTATACCACTGAATTGTATCCAATAAAATGGCACAAAACTGTATCTATAGGCAAATATTCAAGCTCACAAGATTAAAATTCTATTTCGTGTGTCACACTTGTACCAAACACAAATAAGTTTTGTGCAGAAAGATATTGTATTGGAGTAATTTGAATAGGGTACGTGCAATCTGAATCTGCCATCGGATTTGTATAAATTCTCAATCTTGCTGCCATTTAATTTTGTTGATCTTTTCAATTATATAGGCTAATATATTCCTTAGTGGTAAGGATAGTATAATTTTAAATGTATTTTTTAAAACAAAGTTACAACAAAAATGTGTGAAATTGGCACCAGCCGCGAATAACATTAACGCCTATAACAACCGAGTGTGTTACAGAGTGGCAACTGATGATTGGTCGCTATTTGTCGAAGTTCAGTCCACCCTTGCAGCAAATTGATGATTACATGCACATAATGATAGATGATACAGCCTACAAGAGAACTTTCAATAAGATTATAGTTAGGAAGGGGTAGTTGTTAAGTAGGCCTTACGTTACCAGAATTTAGCTACAACTACTGGTACGGTACAATACAGCACAGAAAATATTTTCACCTAATTTATAAGGCAATCAGTTTCATGGTGTTCAAAATTTAACAAAATCAGGTATGGAAGGCTCTACCTGAAGATTTCTAGTAATCAGCTGGAACTTCTGTTCAGCATCCATTTCACCGAATGATGTGATCTGCAGATCCTGTACCGCATACCAAAATTTGGTTAATGTTTACGTTTTGACCCAATGGTAACTTTCCCATCTCTGACAACAGGTAGCTAGCTA
>JAQIWG010003495.1:0-17747 GCA_034695025.1 Chamaedrilus cognettii
TGAAAAGCTGTAAAACTGTGGAAATGCATCCCGGTCAAACAGACAGACAGACACACAGAATCTTCTCTTTATTTATACAGGATATATAATTAGATACAGGATATATAATTAGATACAGGATATATAATTATATATAGGCTATATAATTATATATAGGATATATAATTATATATAGGATATATAATTATATATAGGATATATAATTATATATAAGATATATAATTATATATATAAGCAGGACATTAACACCGTGTGCCTGCTCTACCTGGTGTAATTATATTCGTCATTTTTGTTGTTAACTGATATTTTTTTGTACTTTCGCTATTGTGGTTCATTGTATTGCTTTTATCTTTCTATTTCGTTGACGTTTGATTTATTCTCAGATGATTGGAAGAGGATCATGTAAAGAAACACGATAATCCTGTGATAAAAAAAATTCTGTCTGGATAACCAAGTACTTCTTCTTCTTTTTACTACTATTGTTTTACATTTCCGCCATGTTTGGCTCAGTGCTGGAGCCTTACAAGTACGCGG
Source organism: Chamaedrilus cognettii (assembly GCA_034695025.1). Classification (NCBI taxonomy): domain Eukaryota; kingdom Metazoa; phylum Annelida; class Clitellata; order Enchytraeida; family Enchytraeidae; genus Chamaedrilus; species Chamaedrilus cognettii. The sequence goes on from JAQIWG010003495.1 coordinate 535, forward strand.
GGTACCCGATGCTCATCAAAACGATCACCCTGGAGACGACCGACGAGGGTCTGTTCTCGAAGACGGCGCCGCTGCTCACCGCCGCCACGGAACTCTGCTACCACACTGTCAACTGCTCCGCGCTCAACGCCGAAGAGCTGCGGCGGGAGCGCGGCATCGAGGTCACGCTTCGACCCGACCTAATTATTGTCAATATTGCAGTGTTGTCTTGAGATTAAAATTTGCGCGCGCGAGTGCCGTTCACGCAGTTGTAGCCGAACTTAGATTTCTGGAATTTATTGTTGTTTTTTATTTTGGTTAATTTAGTTTATTTTTCTTCTTTCAGACATTGCACGACGCGTTTTCGCGTTGCGTCGGCGTCGTGAGTCACTCGTCAAAACCCGACGATCTCGCCGTTCAGGTCGGATTATCGACGTTGTATTCGTGGCTTTCATTGCGGTTTGCTATTCCATTAATGGGAAATAGACATCACGATTAATTCACAGGTCTCTCTTCAGTGCTCTGTCACATGGCAGGTCTTTGGTGTCCAAACCTTCCACCTTATCCGATTTTCAGCCCTTCTCTTCATATCCGCATACGATTCCTTCTCAAGCGGGTCGTCTATCGTTCCGATACGTGGCCTTCCCGGTCTTCTCTTACCCTCCATTCTTCCCTCCACCTCTCTCAATGAACCCTCTCCTCTAATTACATGTCCAATCCAGTTTTTCTTTCTTTTGACTACCATTTTAGTTTTTAATTCACAGGTGGCTGTAATAATATGTTTAAAAAAAATTTTGGTACAATTTGCAAACCATAAATTTTTATAGGCTGTTGGTAAAGTGTGGGATGGCTGGCATATTAGACTTCCTGTGTAGCTGTTGTGACTGGATCCGACCGTTTAACATTCCTCTCGACCCTGTAGAACTCCAGAAATTTGTGTGTAAATTCGGGGAATCTCTTAGCATAGAGGTATCTTTTGTTATTTATTTTTGTTTAATATATATATTTTTATGTTAAATGTATATTTAAAAAATAGTATAGTATGTTCTTTCTGCCTGCATGGTGAATCAAGATCTTTATAAATTTTTTGTTAATATACTGTAATATTAATATTCCAATGTAAAGTATTAAAAGTTGTGCAATAATTAGTGGGCATACAACTCTTTTAAAGCCTGATTCCTTGCTAATGTTCTGCCACATGGAAGGTCCCTGGCATCCAATCACCGTTGCTTGACTTGTTCCCGCAGGTTTGCACTCATGTAGTACGGACGTACGGCGTCGCCGCGCAGTTCGAAGGCTGTCGAACAAAGATTCAGGAAGTTTCAGCGATCATCAAAGACTTGTGTAGGATACTGTATTATCGGGTGAGCGTTACCACTGGGCAGAATATCCTTTGTGTTGTTTTGCGTGAGCGACAATTCAGTTATGCTTGTCGTCACGTCTGCGAGCTGTATGTCAAAGAGAGATATAGTGTCAATTTTGAGAGTAAGTTATATAATTCTTTTTCAATGTGATTTCTTTCTGGCATTGTGCTACATATGGCAGCGTCTGCGGCATCTAGTCTCTATACTGATCATGGTTTGAACCTTCTTTTCATTGCAACATGTGAGTTCTTCTTGAACACTCGGCTAACGTTTCTATTCACACAATTTTGTTTCCGTTAGACAACGGATACTTCTAACATCTTCAAACTTTCAAGTTTTATTTTTTATTTGATTTTTCGATTTTATTAATTGTCATTAAGAAAAATTGAAGGACTTATAAAATGGTGAATAAACATAGGTTAAAATATGAAATTTGTATTTTTTTTTATTTTACTACTTTTTTTCTGGTACTGGGATCTGCCTCTGAAAGGCGTAACGTTTATTAAATTGCTTTGTATCTATATTTCCTGCTTTAAATCTTATATGAAATGAGAATAAATATTTGACGGAATGATTTAGATTACTTGCCTGTCGCGGCGCAGAACGTATCGAAGCTGTGTCAAGTGGTGGCGGACTGCGTGAGCGCGCTGTCGATAGACTTCTGGCTGCAGACTAACCTACACCAGTCGGGCGTACTGTGGCACCTGCTACTCTTCATGTTTGACTATGACTATACGCTCGAGGAGGGCGGCGTTACGAAGTGCGACGACTCCAACCAACAGGTTAGTCTTTTAACTAACACTAACGGTTGACATGATGTTAACAACTTGTATTATTCTTTATATTATCTTTTATATCTAGGCCACTGGTTTTTATTCATTTGTTCGCTACGGGCTAATTTTGTTCACCATTTTATACAATACACATACAGCTGCTCTAGCATTGTAGTCGAACTAACTGTCATTCAAGCGGTGCAAATTTATAAATTGGGGATTTTTAATTGCGTTTTTAATTTCTCTTTTAAAATAATTTTTACAAATTATTAACGGTTGACTACGATGGACAATGATTAGAAGAAAAAAGAAGTCAATTGGTCTTGTAATAAGAAGAGAGGGATTGTTGAGAGATGTGATGAAGGGAAGAATGGAGGGCATGAGAGGACAGGTACGGCCACGTATCGGGATGATAGATGACCTGCTTGAGAAGGAATCGTATGCTTATAGAATCATTAAGTTTCTTAAAGAAACGAAACTATACCAAAGTGTCTAGCTTAGCATTCAGTTGATATGTTACTTTTCTCTTAATTGCTATACATTCTTATTAGTCTGGCATTAAAGTAGCCCTCGTGTGCTCCTGGGCCATTAAACAACAAACAAACAAACAAAATGCAGAGATGAAGAGAAGCGCTGAGGATCGGCTTGACTGAAAGGTTTGGACACCAAAGACCTACCATGTGGCAGAAGACTTAAGAAGAAGTTTTGCCCAGATTTTAGTTCGCATGAAGCCTATACTGTTGTCTGTCCCGGTGTACAGGAAGTGTCAAACAACCTAGCGAAGTTGGCGGTCCACGCGTGCGCTCGATTGGGGGGGTACCTAGGGGGGGAGGGGAGCACCCCTGATAACCCCGGGGTGAGGAAGTCTCTCACTGCCCTTCTGACGCCCTTTCTGGCCAAACAGCTCACCCTCAACTCACCCGCGGAGGTAGGCAACCCTGCTTCGTACTTCTGGAGAGTATTCTGGATTCAGTTTGAAAGTTTGTGCATCTTCTATACGATTCGTCGTGCACTGAACCATTCTTGTAGAACGTACGCTTTTGACGGCTTGTTTTTATTTTTCTACTTGCATTTTTTTTCGATTAAAACTTATTTGAAAGATTTTAAAATGATGATGAAATATTGACTTATAAACGGATGTCTTCTAGGTGAAAAATTTATTTTAAAGACAGTTTAAATTGTTTTAAGTTCACCTGTGTATATTATGTAATGGAAATTAGTGTAGCGTTAGCGACCCATTGTCAAGGCATAGCTGTGTGTCTAAGAGTCTGAACCTACTTGCCATGATCACCTTCAATTGCAGTTTCTATCATCGAATGGTTATATAAAAAATGGGTTGAAATTTGACAATTTAAAGACAAAATAATAATGTAGAGATTCAAAAGATTTTAGCTCTCAAAATTAAATTAATTTTTAAGTTTCAGCAAATTTAATTTAATTGAAACTATAATTGTATTAAAACCCCTTAATAGCCTTGGACTAACTCAGGCTGACTAGTTTGTTGTGCACTGACCCTCGGTGCTCAGTGTCGTGATTGGTTGTGTGGTGTAGCTGCTCAAGCTGCTCAACAGCAATACGGAGAATCCGATGTTGATCTGGGACAACGCTACCAGAGCAGAGCTCACTGAGTACCTCGCCGACCAGCAACAGCAGAAAATACGCACTGTGAGTAGCAGCAGCAGAAAATACGCACCTTGAGCGTCCGAGTGGAAAATGTGCACTTCTGAGTGGCCGAGTTTAAAATACGCACTGAGTAGCAGCAGCAGTGGATAATACGCACTGTGAGTTCACAGTAGTGGCAACAATAATTAAGAAAATTTTATTCTCATTTTATCAGTCAGAATGGTCTTTCCGATAAAACTTGTTTATGTTTTTTTGGGGGGTCTTTAAGATGTAAAGCTCAATCTGCAACTCAGAAAGCTGAAAATGAGCTGTAAGCATTACTGGTGTAACTAAAATATCTATTTTTGTCTCTATTGATTGATCTTATTGATCGTCTCTAAATGATTGATCTGTTTAGGCCTACAGATCAGTCAATTAATGATAAATTTGGTCTATTTTGATTCAGCGATGTAAACCCTAGTTGGTATTGTGTGTTGTAGGGTGAGTGTGACGCGGCCCTCGGCGCAGACTTTGTGTTCACTGTGCATGCCAAGGAGCTCGTCATTGGTGACGTCTACGTACGCATCTACAACGAGCAGCCAACGTTCACGCTGGAGGTACGCCTTTATGCGTCGTAGTTAGTACTTTTTTTCTTGTCATCTTCATGTGTTTTTGCTGAACCATCAATATGCTGCATGGACTAACAACCTGCCTTCGCGTTAGAGGTACTCTTTAAAAGATATTTTTTGACATCACTTGCAACAATTTAGTTCGTTTGCGGAAAGAACAATCCACTGCAACATAGACGACATACGAGAAGAAATTTAACTAAAAATATGTCATACGAATTTCAACCAAAAATTCCTTTACATTTTTTTAAAGGAAGTGCCTTTTTTTTCAATATGATTGGCAGCAAATGACATCAGCTAATGCTTTGCTAGTGCTAATTCGTGTTGCTTCTGCTCTGACGCACATTTATTACTATTGATTTTATTCTTAGAATTTATTTAAATTTTGTTCAATTTGTGCGCAGAATGCGAAGGGGTTCACGATAGATCTGCTCGACTTCCTCGGATCTCAGGCGCAGTACTTGCACTCGCTGATGGCGCTGCAACAGCAGCAGCAGCAGCAGCAGCAGCAAGTGCTGGACAGCCCGACAACCTCCTCGTCACCCAACACAAGTGCAGAGAGACTGGTCAACGTCGAGATGGCGCTAGAGGCTCTGCGCAATGTGATTCGCAACAACGCAGGTCAGCGTCGAAGCGCGTGTTATTGGTGTTTTATGTTTACTTATTTTTATTTCGGAGCTTTATTGTACTTACAGCATTATTGTAAGTTACGAGGTCGCAGTGAAGTCTATTGTATCCGCAACTGCAGTCATTTATAAGCTCATAAATGAATTCATGAAGCAATATGTATCTTTGATCATTTCTCGTTGATTACGTATGCAAATAATACATTTTCTTTTATCCAAAATGTTACGCTCGAGGCTCCGCACAACGTCATCAGCAACAGTACAGGATGGCGCATTATTGAAGGCCTGTTTCAGGTTCTTTTGTGTATAACATGCAAAAGAATCTTGAACAGGTTCTTTTTTTTGTTCTTTGTTCTTTGTTTTCGTTCTTTGTTGTATGCTGTATAGTGTGCTGTACTCAGGGGTGGAGATCCAGTGCATCGGCCACTTCAAGCTGCTCTTCTCCTTGTTGCGAGTGGATGGATGCCCAAAGGTTCAACAGCACTCCCTCGAGGTCCGATTCCCTTTAATACCACCTTCTAGATTCACGCAAGTTGCACCGGTCTTGGTGGATCAAGAATCGAGACTTTTTGCGCCTGTTGCCAGTCAGATTGATGGGTGTTAGTCTGGCCACAGGAGCAAAAAGTATCGTTATTCATTCTTAAATATTTGTTTAAGCGTTTTGTGATTGTACATAGCGGGCTAATTGCATGTAGGTAGTATGTAATAATATACAAGAGAATGTAAGTGGCATGTATATTGTATATAAATATTACCTCACTGCAACGTTCTGACTGTATCAGTTGACTCCGTTTTAGTACTTTGTTGTTGATGATGTTGTTTTATAGTAAAACATTGATTAAAGATTCGTGGTTGCTCTGCGCGTAGGTGATATCATGTGTGACAGCGAACAGGGAGTGCGTCAACGACATCGCCGCGTCAGAAGTGATGTCCTACCTCCTGCTCATCATTCAGACCCTGCCACAATGTAAGCTGACATCTTGGGAAGGCGAAACGGACTCTAAACTCATTATTATTCAACTTCTTTTTGCTCTAGCAGTCAAAATTACTAACGCAATGAGCGTCGCTGTGAACTTGAGGCAAAAAGCATGAGTCGATACGTTGTGAACCTGTAGTTATATTTTTGATATGTGAGAGTGAAGTGTGTTTGATCATTTCTTCAATAATTTGTTGTGTATTTTTTCTAACAAACTGTGTTGTCCTTGAAAAACAGCCATGCGCTTGCAGTTAAAAGGAGTGAATGTATAGAATTGTTTAAGAAGAAACTGTTGTGTTGTTTTGTTTGCTTAGTTGGACAGCTGACGCTGCAGGTTCTTTTTCCTCTTCTTTCCAACACGACGCTGCTCAAGGAACTTGTCCACAAAGGTCTGGGTTTGAGTGCTTGATAACGCTATTTGTCACTAACACGGCTGATATGTGTGATCAGCTAGTTTTGTTGTACAAATGCTCGACAATGCTCGTTTCTCTCTTCTACAAGCAGCAAAGCCCCTTACTGTCTGGTAGCTCCAAAAATATAAAAGGCCTAGATGCTTATTAACCTCATCCTCATGAACCTTATGGTGCTCGAATTTTGGTGTTCTTTTTTATTTAATGCACATACGTAGTAGACTTCTGTTATATTATAAGCAGAATGCAAAACAACAAGTTAAAACTCAGCGATGTTAAGCTTCGTAGAGGCCTGTGTCTAACTCCTTGTAAAAAATATTATTTTAACAATTATTTCTTTAATGCAAATAAAGGCGCATATATTGAAGTCGTAAAAGAAGCAATGATATTAGGGAAAAAGAGATAAATATCCCTACAAGACCTGTGTCTATTCTTAACCGTTGCAGCTCAATTTCAACACCACATTAAGTATTTGCATATTATCAAAGGCAACTAGGCAATGAGAATGTTAACACATCAAAAAAACAAAGGTGAAAAAAATGACTTAACTTTATTTTGAGAATTTTCTTGTCATCCAGGTGCGCTCATCTACCTCCTGAACCTCTACTGCAACGCGACCAATCCTGCCCTGAGGGAGCAGACGGCGGAGCTGTTTGCCAAGATGATGTCGGACAAGCTGGTCGGGCCGAGGGTGCGGTTGCTGCTCGCTAAGTTCCTCCCACCCATCTTCATGGACGCCATGCGGGACTCACCGGAGGCCAGCGTACACATGTTTGAAGGTAGTCATGATGGGTATCGCTAGTTGAAAACGACACATTCACAACTTTAATTCACCCACACAAAACACAGACAAGTCAATTCAATGGCTGATAGCTTTGAAACCTTCGACAGAGTTAAGACTAAACTGAGCAAAAACATTAGCGATTGATGGATGTTGATTTATTTTGAATTTGATTATGACTGAAAATAAATTGAAGTATTTATCCGTGAAAAAGCCGGATTGTACGAATTTTGCGCAAGAATTTTGGACGAGTCAAATTCAAAAGCTCTTTAGTTAGTTAAGCGTCTGTATTGCCGCCTGGTGAGACGTGTTGGATTCATGCTACACGTTTTGCGATGCAATTTATTACAATTTATCGATTTTGGACAACTTTCATTGCGCCGTAACATTGATTGTTACATTATTGTCGCTAAGACTATTGCTAACTTATAATCGGGTAGAATTTTAATTACGACATATAGGTCAAACTGACTGAATCTGAAAAATTATAATTAGTCGGGCAGTTTGCTTTTGCGGCGGAGTTTATGTATAATCTAGCTGTAAAATTTATTTGACAATCAATGTGCCAATTTGCAACGATTGCCAAAATGCTGCAATGTTGTTACTTGTCATGTCTTTGCTGCGTGCGAGCCATTTCCAATTTTAGGATTTAACTTTGTTTGCCTAGGGAAGGACGTAGGAAAGAATTTTGCGTGCGTTTCAGGAACGCACGAGAACCCAGAGTTGATATGGAACGACGAGGCGCGTGAGAAAGTCTCCGAGACTGTCGAACGCATGAAAGATCAGTTAGTGCGCTTCTAGTTATTGAGTCCTTTCTTGTAGTTCTTTGGCATATAGGTGACGTTTTTGAGTCATTTTTGAATGGTATCTCGACTAAATAGATAAATTTGAAAAGGGGTTAAAAATTTATCAGATTCGGTGACATTTGGGTTTTATCAAGTTATCCCATTATTCAATTTGTCCCATTATATTCCTCACAACGTGGAAAGTTTTTGCTAATAATACGCGAACCAAATTTTATTAAATAAGCCGGTTTTATGCAAAATCCTTACCGCGACGTGTTCAAAATTGGCTAATTTAGCTGCCACCAAATGACAGGTAGACGCGTAGCGATCAGAGTCTAAAATAACTAACGGATCGCGCGTCACGGATTGCAGGCACTACGCGGCGCAACGTGAAAGCATCGTCGTCAAGTGGACGCTGCCGGAGGACTTCTCCGTCGTCTACACGAACGTGGAGGGGGAGCTGACGATAGGGGGCGTCTTCCTGCGCCTCTACATCGCCAACCCGGGCTGGGTGCTGCGCAAGCCCAAGGAGTTCATCATAGAGCTGCTCGAGAAATGGGCCGAGCTCGCTTCCATCTCAAACCCTAACGTGAGAGCCGCTGTGATCGCAGGGGTGAAATGTTAATTTGAGAATAAATTTAAGGGATTTGCGGGAATTGTGTGAATTGAGCCCCAGTTATCCAAAGTTATCGCCGTGATATTTTTTGTAGATTCTTGTATATTTTAAGCGAATTGTATGTGATACTGAATTTTGGCGCGAAAATTACGTGTGAAAATAAGGGTCCATGGCATAGGCCTACACGATTATTTAAAGTTGGCAACAGTGCTATGCCGATTTTATAAGCAGCAGCCGTGGCTCTACTCTTATTTTATCAGGGTTAAACTGAACAGTTACTCTGAATATTGCAATGCCTCGTGCCGTGCAGGGCGAGTTGCTGGAGACGGTGGGTAACGGGGTGGTGGCGTTCTGCACCGTCCAGCCGACGATGCTCGATCAGATCCCACAGCTTGGTCACATCCCCAAGCTGTTCAAGGCAATGTCGTCACGCAATGATGCCATCCCCAAGTCCGCGCTGCGCATCGTGCAGCAGCTCGCTAACAGCGATGTGCGTCTGCGTCTAGAACTAAACTTTGTAATTGTAGAACTTGTAATTGTTCTGCGGCGATCCTGTCGATCACGACCTAATATGGGAAAAAAATTGAATGAAGCACAGGTGTTTGAGAGGCGTAGGACCCAAATTTGACGCTTTGATGTTAGCAATAACAATATCACATGAAAGCAAAGTTTTTCATGCTAATGCGTGATCCTGCTTCTTAGAATTTCTTTTGAAGAATTTTTCTTTAGAATTTCTTGCTTTTATTCTAGTTAAACGCAATATAGTAAGAATTATTGTACTGTGTCTCAGATCTGCATACGAGCGATGGCGCAGACGGACTGCGTCGGGCCGATGAAGGTCGCAATGAAGGCACGCAAGGACATGATAGATGTCGCCTGCGACGCGCTCATGAAGATGTTCCAACTGGGCGACGACGAACTCGTTCAACAGGTGGCAGCAGTCAGAATTTATTTAGCACTAATTAGTTCAGTGTATTGTTTTGCAGGCGAATTTCTATTGAATATTATGATAGAATATAGTTTATATTCTATGCAATTAGCCTTGCGCAATGAATTATTTTAAAACTATTTCCTTGGCAATCGTTGCCAATCTCTCACAAAAGAAATTGAATCTTCATACAACATACTTGACTCCTGTTAAATATTTACATAGTGAGCCAGATTTGTGTGACGAGTGTCAATTCACTTTTCTCTGGAGAGCAGCAACTGTTGCTCGGGAAGTAATTTCAAAATGGTTCACTGCACCCAAGGCTAAGTATTACGATGGTAAAGTAGTGTCGTGTACTGTACAGGCGCTGAAGACGGAGATGATTCCGTTTCTCGTCCAGCTGTTGGAGACCGGCCTTGAGGCCCAGGACAAGCCCGCCGCCACCAAAGCTCAGATCGTCAATGCGCTTAAGGCTATGCAGACCAGTCTGCGATATGGCGAACAAGTAAGTTTGTTTGCCTTTGTTGAGAGTAGCGTACTCTAGGGGCTAGGTGTGGGCCCAGAGATCCATTTCCTTTCAGAGATCTGGCTCATTTTGTTGATCTCCATGCCTCATTGAGTTATTAATGCTAATTGCATTTTGAATTGTATTTTGAATTGTATTTTGAATTGTATTTTGAATTGTATTTTGAATTGTATTTTGAATTGTATTTTGAATTTTTGTAGATAATCATATTTTGTCATTTGTATGAAAATATTAGTCACTTTTGTCTTTTGATAATAACACAGATTCTGAGCAAGTATCCAGATTCTGAGTAAGTATCTAGATTCTGAGTAAGTATCCAGATTTTGAGTTAAGTATTACTGGCATGAATCACAGAGATCTTGAGCAAGTATCTTGTGACTGTCGTGGATCACAGAGATCTTGAACAAGTATATTGTGACTGTAGATCATGGAGATCTTGAGCAAGTATATTGTGACTGTGTAGATCACGGAGATCTTGAGCAAGTACCCGGTCTGGAAGGAATACAAGGATCAGAAGCACGATCTCTTCCTCAGCGATCGACCTGTCTCCGGATATCTCACTGGTATGAATTTGACCTGTTGTTTTTTGCGCAGTGGACTTTGTTAACGGAGTTAGTTCGATGATCACGTCATTACACTAATAGCTAGTCATCATCGAGTCATAACACATCAGATGATTTCTATGCTAAGAATGCTTTACTGCATAATTCTATCAGTTGCTTTGAAATAAATATTATATTTGTGTCTAATTCCACAATTTGAAAATCGTTTGGTATAAGCTACCTGTTACATTTTCATGTTCTCAAGTTGATATGAAATTCACAAGCCGTATTATATTTGTGCTATTCCTATTTCTGGAAAATGCGTCGGCTCAGCCAAACGATAGCGTCAGTAAATACTTGAAGTGTTCAGAGTTTTCTGCAGGCCCCCATCTAGTCTTGTCAGAGGCCAATGTTCAACGATGTGTTCTATGGATGTTGTATTTCACCACGCCTGCAGTTAAAACTGTCACTAGAGGTTGTATTGGTCTTATTAGCTTTATTTTCGCATGCAATCTCTTGTGGAAAACTATAACTAGCCACCATTTTTGTCGTCTATTCTGTTAATGTCCATGTTTTCACGCCGGTTTAGACATTTGCGCCCTGATGGGGACTGCTGGAGCTGAGTTTTTACGACCGGATGCCCTTCCTGACGCCAACGAAATAAAAAATTATCCGCTTGTATATTTTTGCTTATTCTTAAGTTTAAATAAAAAATTGTGCTAATGGGCTTTTGTTGTTTTATTTCAGGGCCCGGTGTCGCCGGGTATCTCACTTCTGGAACGAGCTCCAACTCGATGCAAAACATTCCCCCCCCAATTATCTAGCTTATTATCGCTGCCCCTATCTAATATTGGGCGCTAGATATTGTATAGAACCGTATTACTATGATATGATATACATACACCGAGGTGCAAAACGTAGACAGCCCCGTGATTATTCGCCGATGGTAGCTTTAACCATGATTGTAAGTTGTCGAGTTGTCATAGTATCGAGCTAAAATTTTGAACTGGCCTGTGCATATGCTGCAACATGAGATCAACAATTTTGTGTAAGGATTACTGAGCCAGATCAGTAAATCATGTTCACTAGATTCATTTTCAATTTAACTTTTCAGTTTGTTTTCAAGAGAGTTTTGAACTATTGGTGGACCTCTTAAGGAGAAGGTATTCCAGCAGAGCTCTTTTTTGCAAACATTGACTCTGTAATTTTATACCAATGTAGTGTATAACATGAAATTTTTGCTGCATGTTATTTTTGCGATTCTCACTCGCGGAAATTTGACTGAACTTACTTTGTGGCATTGTTGAGAACTAAGCTTCTGCAGCTTTATGTTGGCAAAGCTTTATTTTGGCGCATGAGCTTTATTTTCGTGCATGTAATTTTCTCAGGTTCTGCCAATTCGCCAGAACTACATGCATGCGAAAATTTCATGTTTTATGGTAGTTCTAGTGAAACGGACGATATTACAGCAGCTTTGCGATGTCATAAGTACGATAACTGTGGTGCCAACAGTAGGTGTTGCAAATGAATACGGTAATAATAATAATATTGATAATATTGATGAGTTTGAGTACTTTAAGTACTTTACTTTGACGTCCGAAGGCGTCACCAGGGGCCTAATTGTTGTTACGTTATCGCAGTAATTGTTCTTGTCTTTCCGACCCTGAGTTGAAACGTAAACCGAGTTGGATTTCTTTGCACCTCGGTATGGACGCACACACGCACGCGCGCACACACACGCGCACGCGCGCACTTGCGGACTGTACAGTGATATTGAAGATTGATAAACGGTTGTAATCTAGTAACTCGCATGTTAAGTACGCGTAACAGAACTCTTAGATAATATATTGCGTAATAACGTCGCTTGTCATGTCGAGTTATGCCGTGCAATTTAGATTGTCCACGTTGCACTGTTCGCTGTTTGATTACAAGTATGTCTGTCTGTTACTCCAGAAGCCTTCGGTGCTTGCTGCTTGCCTATTGCCAGGGTTAAGTTTAGCTCTGATAAAACATGCGTAGCGTTGCACCTGCTTCTTTTGAAATAGCGTCTTGTGAAACTGCTCAGTCTTTAAAAAGCGCATGGCCCTACGACGTCCTAGTCGATTTTCAACCGTAATGCTATGCCTTTCCCTTTCAAATTTGGCATACAATTTGCATCTCGTTTTTGGCATACTATGCCTGCTAAAATTAACCCTGCCTATTGCGCTTCTTGGGGCCAAAATAATTGACTTCTTTTGGCCATCAGGACGAAATATCAAATTTTTCTTACGAATTTCTCTTGAATTGGATGCAAACACTTGCCGATAAATTCGTTTATGTTCTGGAGCAGTTCTATATTGCGGGATAAAAACAGTAGGCAAAGTACTACTAATGAAAGATTTTCAGTTTCTAAAGTGTTTTTTTTATCTTACATTTTTTTCACCTATTTGCTATTTTTCTAAATTATCGTAGAGAATGTGCAGTAAACAAATACAGCAAGTTAGCAAGTACAGTCATTACACGTCAGATTGCTGGAAAGAGAAAATCGGAGATCACAAATGCGTTTAGACGTGAGACCTTTTTGGAAAAAATCTAGTTACTTTGTTGCGTATGAGCCTGATTAGAGTAGTTAGATATTGATTAGGCAATTGGGTTTTTTTTTCGAGTTGTCGAGAGGGTTGGTGCAGAATTAAATAAACTAATTGTCATATGCTAATTATCTATATGCTAATTATATATATACAGCTAATAGTTATCACTAGTCAAAAGGCAGAACAAGCTATTTGCTTCATCAGGAAATAAAGACAAGAAACAAATAACATAGCTAGCTCATGAGATAATATTGATTAAATTTACTCGGTCTCGATGGTCAATATGCCCGTTTTGAAATAAATCTACATTTGACGTCAAAATTTATTCATTTGTATCGCACAATTATAATTTAAAACAGCAATTATAAATAATAATAAAAAGGATTCGATGACTTAGATTCGGTAGGTAGGCTCTTAGCTAAACGTAGGTCTGCATTGCTTTTAGCGATAACTAGTTTGTAGGCCGTCAACCTGCTAGCCGGGTAGGCTGTTACTGTTAGGCATTGTGTGTGAGCTACATGTAAGCATTGGGACCTCTGAGTTATGATGAGCAACAGATCTAATAGTAGAGTTGCCTAGCTGGCGTATGGCAGCGGGCAGTATCTTACGTGCCTGGTCACGTGGTCTAACAGCGCGGCGCCCGCTGGTCATAGCGCGTAAACAGTCTGAACTTTAGACATGGGATCGACGCGCGGCGGCACGCGAGGACCGCAGGGCTTGACTCGGCTCGGTTTCATTCCACGGACAACAGCGCAGCGGACGGCTCGTGAGATCCAAAACCTTCTTCAAAAAATAGGGTCTGCGTTTAGAACATTTAGTGGTCTTTTAGCTGTCGTTTGACCGTCTTTTACCTGTCTTTTAGCAGTTTTTTTGTAGTCTTTTTCTGTCTTATAGCTGTCTTTTAGCTGTCTTTTGGCTGTCTTTTAGCTGTGTTTTAGCTATGTTTTAGCTGTCTTTTAGTTTTCTTTTAGCTGTCTTTTAGCTGTCTTTCAGCTGTGTTTTATGTGTTTTTTTGCTGTCTTTTTGCTGCCTTTTAGCTGTCTCTTAGCTATCTCTTAGCTGTCTTTTAGCTGTCTTTTGGCTGTTTTTTAGCTGTGTTTTAGCTGTATTTTAACTGTCTTTGAGCTGTCTTTGCGCTGTCTTTTAGCTGTCTTTTAGTTTTCTTTGAGCTGTCTTTTAGCTGTCTTTGAGCTGTGTTTTTGCAGTCTTTTTACTGTCTTTTGGCTGTATTGTAGCTATCTTTTACTTGTCTTTTAGCTATCTTTTAGCTGTCTCTTAGCTGTCTTTTAGTTTTCTTTTAGCTGTCTTTTAGCTGTCTTTTAGCTTTTTTTTGCAGTCTTTCTACTGTCTTTTAGCTGTCTTTTAGCTGTCTTTAAGCTATCTTTTAGCTGTCTTTCAGCTGTCTTTTAGCTGTCTTTTTGCTGTCTATTGGTTGTCTTTTAGCTGTTTTTGGCAGTCTTTTAGCTGTCTTTTAGCTGTATTTTAATTTAATTTTAGCTGTCGTTTAGCTGTTTTTCAGCTGTCTTTCAGCTGTCTTTTAGATATCTTTTTACTGTCTTTTAGCTGTCTCTTAGCTATCTTTTGGCTGCTTTTGAGCTGTCTTTTGAGCTGTCTTTTGGCTGTTTTTTAGCTGTGTTTTAGCTGTATTTTAATTTTTATTGAGCTGTCTTTGCGCTGTCTTTTAGCGGTCTTTAAGCCGTCTTTTAGCTGTCTCTTAGCTGTCTTTTAGTTTTCTTTGAGCTGTCTTTTAGCTGTCTTTGAGCTGTGTTTTTGCAGTCTTTTTACTGTCTTTTGGCTGTATTGTAGCTATCTTTTACTTGTCTTTTAGCTATCTTTTAGCTGTCTCTTAGCTGTCTTTTAGTTTTCTTTTAGCTGTCTTTTAGCTGTCTTTTAGCTTTTTTTTGCAGTCTTTCTACTGTCTTTTAGCTGTCTTTTAGCTGTCTTTAAGCTATCTTTTAGCTGTCTTTCAGCTGTCTTTTAGCTGTCTTTTTGCTGTCTATTGGCTGTCTTTGAGCTGTCGTTTCACCGTCTTTTACCTATCTTTTTGCTGTCTTTTAGCTGTCTTAGCTATCTTTTAGCTGTCTTTTAGCTGTCTGAGCTGTCTTTTAGCTGTCTTTTAGCTGTATTTTAGTTTTATTTTAGCTGTCTCTTAGCTATCTTTTAGCTGTCTTTTAGCGGTCTTTTGGCTGCCTTTGAGCTGTCTTTTGGCTGTTTTTTAGCTGTGTTTTAGCTGTATTTTAACTGTCTTTGAGCTGTCTTTGCGCTGTCTTTTAGCGGTCTTTAAGCCGTCTTTTAGCTGTCTTTTAGTTTTCTTCTAGCTGTCTTTAACTGACTTTTAGCTGTTTTTTTGCAGTCTTTCTGTCTTTTAGCTGTATTGTAGCTACCTTTTAGCGGTCTTTAAGCTGTCTTTTTGCTGTTTTTTGACTGTCTTTTAGCTGTTTTTTGACTGTCTTTTAGCTGTCTTTAAGCTGTCTGTTAGCTGTCTTTTAGCTGTTTTTTGCCGTCCTTTAGCCATCTTTTTTCCGTCCTTTAGCTCTCTTTCTGCTGTCTTTTAGATGTCATTTTGCTGAAAAAGACTGCAAAAAACTGCTAAAAGACAGCCAAAAGACAGCTAAAAATTACTTAAGACAGCTCAAAGACAGCTGAAAGACCGCTAAAACACAGCTCAAAGACAGCTAAAAGACCGCTAAAACACATCTAAAAGACAGCCAAAAGACAGCTAAAAATTAGTTAAGATGCGGATCGGATTAGTTCATTTTTTGTAAAAGTCAACTCCAATCATTTTAATTCATAATCATTGACAATCATAAATTGTTCAGGCTAATTCATAACCATACGAAAATTTAAAGCTCAACGGAAGATGCCACTCAATCAAAGAAAACGACTAAAACAAGGAAACAACAAAAATAAAACTGCTCAGATATTACTTCTGAAAACATCTCTTACTAGGCTATCTTAAAAAAAAGATGGACTGCTATTATTATCAGTGCTGTCAATTAGTTGTTTTTTTCAAAAATGCATCAAACTGCATCGAAAAGCATATTTCTAATTCTAAAATATGTCATTAAAAATATCAAAGAAATAGTAGTCAAAACCGGTCAAAAATTGTGTTCCAACACAATTTTTTTTGCCAACAAAGACATATTTTGGCAAAAAAAAAACCATCTTATATGCGAAAAAAAAACTATAAATTGCAAATTATCTACGCCTCAAGCACACATTTTTCCTTTCGATTGTCACTTCCTTCTTACTATGTGTCAACTTCACATTTTAAATCCAGGTGCCTTTCTTAATGGCGCAATTATCTTTTGGGCCAAAAAAGCAGTTCGCTCTTTTTTTCTCGATACTAGCATAAAAAAAGCACAATCATGAGTCTCAAAAAAACACCAATTTGACTGAAAGCACGCGAGTGGCTACAGCGATTAGTACCGATAGTAAAATCAACAGTATATGCCCGACTAATGCTGGATGGCACAAACGCGCGTTGAAGTCACGATCCAAATCGAGTTATAAACTGACCAATCAGCATAGTTGAACCATCACAGAATCAAGCACTATAGACTGACCAATCAGCGCGGTTAGAATATCACAGAATCAAGCGCTATAGGCTGACCAATCAGCGTGATTATCACAGAATCAAGCGCTATAGACTGACCAATCGGCGCGGTTAAACCATCACAGAATCAAGCGCTACAGACTGACCAATCAGCGCAGCTGAAACATCACAGATTCAAGCGCGATAGACTGACCAATCGGCGCGGCTAAACCATCACATAATCAAGATTTTAACGTGCAACACACGCATCGATTGATCAGTGTTCTGATGGCTAGATTTCAATCTTGATCTCAACATGCGTTCATGCACTTCAACATTACGACTACGAAAGTTTAATACCTCATTGGTTTTGCTGCATGATTGTAAAGAACAATGGTTAAAAAAGCATCAAAATAGCCCCATGCCAGACAGACTCATCGAGGCTCGCTGGTGTCGAGGAGGAGACTGGAGTGGATGCTTTGCTAAGCAAAGTTGCAGTCGCAAAGTCGCAGTCGCAAAGTGCAATATTAAATCTATCCGATCAGGGGTTAAAGAACCATTGAGATGTAAA
>JAQIWG010003496.1:0-17747 GCA_034695025.1 Chamaedrilus cognettii
TTCTTCAAATACTACCACTCCACCAAATTTAAACAAAATCCGAGTCGGGTATGGTCAGATTTTGTTCTCAACTGTGTTGATTTGGCTTGGAATGACCCATTACTGGTATGCAAAAACAGTAAAAAGTGAGTTTGGCATCTTTCATCAATCAATGATACCTTGCTCGACGCCTACTTCAAATACGACATTATTATCCACATTTCGCTACAATCTATAAAACTAAAGCTGCAGTCAGCTAACTAATACTCCTGCATGAATTAAATAGCACATGAATTAGACTAATAGAGCATCAAATTCTCACTACTTCAACTCAAAATACACCTATTCTTAAACACAAGAATGAAAACAGATGAAAAAGTTTAATAGCAACCTTGCCCTGCCCCGCTCGTGATGGCCCCATTTTCCCCCACCCCACCTTCCCGCTCCGCACCGTACAACAGCCACTGCGCTGACGAATCAGACGCCTGATGTCCGTGCGTGTTCCGTGTGTGAAAGCGGGTGAGACGTACGCTCGCGTCTACTTCCCAACTCTCTGCCAGAGCCCCCTGACCAATCATGCGCACCGACGGGCGAAACCGGGTCGGGTCAGAGGGATTGGACGTCAAAGGGTAAGTTTGGGCGGAGGAGGAGGGTTTGAAGGGCGAGGGGCAAGAGCCTTCAATAGCAAGACGTCGTCGAGGCTTTATCTGCAAACAGCAATTACAGCGTACAATAGGAGTTAGATGCAGGAGACAATTTAAAGCCATTTCAGTCTTTAAACTATATACAAAACAAATAAAATTAAATAAAAATGCATATAAAAGTCACAAAAATATCTAAACAGGTAACATTTGGAAACACAAAGATGCCGTACATGAATAAGAGCCATATTATATTACATATTATGACACAAATTTTACATGACCTGTTAGATCAGTCCAGCTGTGCCGATAGTCATCGCTGTTGCTTAGAATCGCTGCACTCCGCATCATTCACTGTGGCTTTTATAACAAGGCACCGTGACCGCAAAAGACCCCACGCAATGCGATCAACATCATTGTCCACGACGACACTAATTATATATTTTATGACGTTGCTTGTGTGTGAAGACACTAATTTGATACGGGCTACTTGTGGAGCGATCACAGTAACAATGATATACCTAAAGAATATAGCTTAGAGGGTATAGGATTGATGTCAACAAACTAATGCAACAATGCTACATATAATTTGCACAATTGCGAGCACAAAAAAACATCAAACTCAGAGCTGAGACTTGCTGACCTGAAAGCACTTTAAGTCGTCTTCCCTATCATCCAAAGCCAACACCCGCCCAGCCCGATCATCGGTACTCGTGAAACTAAGGGCCACC
The DNA here is from genome assembly GCA_034695025.1 of Chamaedrilus cognettii. Classification (NCBI taxonomy): domain Eukaryota; kingdom Metazoa; phylum Annelida; class Clitellata; order Enchytraeida; family Enchytraeidae; genus Chamaedrilus; species Chamaedrilus cognettii. Next base: position 1,352 of record JAQIWG010003496.1, read on the forward strand.
GGAGCCGCCCCTCCCCCCTCGCCCCCCCGTTTTACCCTGTACCGACGCTCAGCTGACCGGGGGGGCGTCCCTGAATGCACGCTGGGGGAACGCTCCAGGGGGCGCCAGGTCATAGGGTCAGATTCAAGGGTTGCGCCCCGACCCGAAACAAACGTCACACGAGATTTTTCGATAATTTGGGCGGTTTCCCTGGCCGCGGATTTCCCTGCGACGGATGCCGTGTGGGGCTTCAGCACGGCTTCGGTGGTTTCTGTAACTGCAGATTTTCCCACAACGGAAGCTATGTGGGGCTTTTCGGAGATTTCAGTCGTTTCATTAATCGTGGATTTTCCCTCAATGGTTTTCAAGATGGGTTTTGTCCCAATTTCCGTTGTTTCGGCCGTTGACGATCGTCCAGGGAAAGACATGATGTGCGGTTTCTCCGATACTTCCGCAGTCTCTGAAGTAGTTGATTTGCCTTCAACGAACTTTATGTGAGGTTTCTCCACGACCTCCGCAGTCTCAGAAACCGCTGATCTTCCTGCAACCGACGTTATTCGAGGCTTTTCCATGACTTCTGAGCTTTCAGCCGCTATCGATCTACCTACGATGCGCTTGGTGTGAAGTTTGTCCAGCATATTGACTGTTTCTGTACTGGCCGATCGTCCAGGTAGCTTGGAAGATCGCTTTTCTAGCGCATCAAGAAATTCCATGCTGGCCGATTTTCCTGGTTTTACCACGGCGTCAAGTTTTTCCATCTTTTCTGCAGTTTCGGCGCTAGAAGAAACTTTCAGTGATGTAAATTCATCGTGAGAATAATTAGATTTGATGTCTACGGACACATCAGACAATGACAGAGAAATATTGATCAACTTCTGGTTGCTCGTTGATTGATCTGTCGCTGAAAGGTCACCACTGCTACCCAGAAGCTCCACTGAGCCACCAACCGACAATAGAAGCGGGTCAGAAGCCACGCGCTTCAATGCAGCAACAGTTCCCAATGACGCTGGTTTCTTGATGATGTTAATCAAATCAACGTCCAATAAAGTCGCTTCAACATTGATATCAGATGCACTCGAAGCATGTCCCATGTTGTTTACCCTTGGTGAATCAGAATCAACCACTATTTTGCGAGATTTTAACGAACGTAAATGAGCTGATAGTTTATCTAATTCAGTCGATCCTTCAACCTTCAGATCAGATCTCAACTGTGTCACAGAAGGTACCATCTCCCTCCCATTCAAGTCTTCTTCATCACAATTATTGCCTACATTTTTCATTTCTTCTGAAGGGAGATTGGTACCCTGCACGTTATCCTTCACGCTCGCCCCCCAGTATGCCACCTCGCCCCCTAGAGCTTGCCCAGCCCAGGAAGGCAGTGTAACGACTGGTGCAGGGCCGCGCGCTGACCTCTGTGACATCGTCACCTGACCCACAACTGTGCCGTCGACCAATCGTGTTGAACCGCGCGAATCTTGAGACCATCTGGGCAGCAAATGGCTCGTAGCACGCAGTGATTGGAGGACGGGAATGGATAGCGATTCGTCCGATTGGATCGAGGGGTCGCGAGGACTGGGTTCAGACCAATCAGGTTGTGACGTCTCTTGGGCTAGTGTAGCAGACTCATTCTCACCAGCATGGTCCTGAATAAAGCAAACGAGGGTCCTCAGCACCTAACTCATATATACTTCATACAACGATCTAATAGCACTATTATGTAATGGTAAAAATCTTTTAGAATTTTAAAAGACAATTGATTTGCTAGATGAAAATGCTTACTGTATAACCTAGCTTAGCCAACGACTACAGCACCAAGCAAAATGCTCAAAAATCTCGGATTGAAATAAGAGTTATTTGGGATATGAACTTATGAAGCTTCAAAAATCTGCAATAAAACAATAATTATTTAGCATACGAGGCTTCAAAATCTCCGATAAAACAATTACTATTTGGCATACGAGGCTTCAATTCCGCACATTTAATCTATTTGGCATGCCGCATTAATACATAAAAATCTAATAGAATCAGTAGTACTTGTAAATTTGTATAATATATTAAAATTTCATGCATGTCTTATATTATACCACAAGCCAAATTTTTTTTTAATCTAGATTATTCTCATATTGTTTCAATCAGCAGTAGTGTGCAGACGCGAGCATACCGTGATGCTGGCGACAGGGCCGGTGGTATGCAGCAGTGCTGACTGAACGCGCGATGCATCGTTTAATAGGAATCTAGCGCGACGCTCGTCGAGCTGGTGCCTGCTCACCCTCCACAACGCCTTCTGTTCCCTGTAGACTGCATCACCACTCAGCCGCGCGTAGTACGCAACCAGCTCCTCCCTGCGCGGCACGGAAACAGACTAGTCATAGAATCATTTTCAGTATTGCTTGCACGGTGAATGAATAAGTTGTTTATTTTAGCAAAGAAGTAAGTAGTTCAAAAATAGTTCTGTATTCAAAATTAAAACAAATATGTTACAATAATAGCATTCAACTATTTTACCATTATCCATCGTTTTTTAGTGTCGATACGGAGATATTTTTGGATTCTTTTGCTTGGATGTTTTTTTAGAAAATTATTGTTATTCACAATTGGCAATGTTTTCAATGAGAACACTTCGAGCTTATGTTTTTGCAGTCAGATAGATGCCCCTCCAGACGCCCGTCCGAATGATTGATCATGCTGACAGGATCTCCATGTTTCTCACATAGAGAAACATGACAATTTGGGTTGAGTGGCCTTTATGAATAACTTGCAACATCTGCTGGATCTGCATGCAAATTAGGTTCATAGTTTTCAGCGAAGGAATTGAACCCCTCTTGACTCTGTTCAATCACCAGACCAGAGCGACTCACAAAAGTAGGCCTACTGAATATTCCGCCCCATATGTAACACGGAAAATCCAAATAAATAGTGCGTTATTCCCCGCCCCCCCACCTGGCCCGTCGCTCGAGGTCAGGGTCAAAGCTCAGTGCGCCGGGCAGGGGGTCGTGTTTGAGTGAGGCTTGCACGAGCGTTCGGTCAGACTCACGCTCCGACTGCGCCGAATCTGCACGTCTCTTCACCACACACACACAACCACAATATGTCTCTCAACCAAACACATAAACGTGCGGCGCATTCAGAGAAGTGCTTTGGTTTGTGTGTGCGGTGTCGAGACATGTGATATGTCTCGACACCGCACACAAAAACCACAGCACTTCTCTGAATGCACCGCATAAGCTACAGTTTGACAAACTCATCACAGGAATTCAATCATCTAACAGTACTACATTAACCCGCAGTTGGATATCTTCATTTGGATTCAGTTCTGAACAAAACAGAACAGTTCAGTACAGAACAGTTCAGTACAGAACAGTTCAGAACAGAACAGTTTAGTTCAGAACAGAACAGATCAGTTCAGAACAGAACAGTTCAGAACAATTCAGAACAGCTCAGAACAGCTCAGAACAGAACAGCTCAGAACAGAACAGTTCAGAACAGAACAGTTCAGTTCAAAGCAGACCAGATCAGTTCAGAACAGAACGGTTCAGAACAGAACAGTTCAGTTCAGTTTAGAACATAACAGATCAGTTTAGAACATGACAGAACAGTTCAATTCAAAACAGACCAAAACAGTTCAGAACGGAATAGAACAGTTCAGCAACGTTTGTGAAAAAAAGGTATTTGAAGTGTACAATATTTAACCCATAGTTGAATATTTTAGTTTAAATGCATTAGCAAGATGGCACTATACTGAGGCGTTTTTCGTCATTTTGCGTCATTTCCTCACTATAATGCAGCAAAACCAATGAGGTATTAAGAGCACATAAAATACAACTTTATAAATAGCTAACTTCTAATTACGACTTATGCATTGGCAAGAGGAATAATATAATAACAAGTATAGTGAAATGAGATCTAAGATATTTACAAATGATAAAAATCTGAAGCAATTAATCAGTTATAAACAATAACGAGATGATAAGCATTGTTGACAGAGAGAGAAAGCTAATCTAGAGCAAGCACTTTGAACTAGTATAAGCATGGCGCACCTTGATGTCCTGCTGCATCTGCAGCTTGAGCTCCTCAAAGACAGATCTCTTGCGCGCGTCCTGCCTCTGGCGCGTCTCAGACTTGTGAGCTGCACAGCCGACCAAACGGTCCATAATACATATACTGTACTGTCACTGATACCACAAAAAAGCTATCGCAATAGCCAGTCAGCTTTAGTCTTAGAGCCACCTCAATAATAAAACTATATCAAACATAGAACTACTTCAATCATTGACTTCAATCAGTCAGAGAGCATCATGCTCTATCAGAGAGTGAGCTAAATCAATTTGACATCTAATCAAATGAGAGAGAGGAATCTCATATTAACTTCTATCGATGACCTATCTGCCTCAGTCACCGAGTTGCATAACTGGAAGAACACAGAACGGACTTCATTCATACACGTGTTTTCGCCTGCCTGTCAAGATGAGGGTCATTACACGAATCTAGATGTGACTAAAGAGAATCAACTCTGAAGAGAAAACATGAAAAATTATGACATACTCTAATGATGTCACATACCCTGAATGACGTGATATACCCTGAATGATGTGGCATACCCTGAATGATGTGACATACCCTGAATGACGTGACATACCCTGAATGACGTGGCCTACCCTGCTTGACGTGACATACCCCGAATGATGTGACATACCCTGAACGACGTGACATACCCTGAATGCGTCGCAGCACACTGGAGGCAGCGGAGCGAGCTTTCTGCACCAACTCTCTCTTTGCCTCTTCAATCCTCTCCAGCATGGCCTCTCTAGCATACAAACACAACTCCTCTTTGCACTCAATCCCTCTTTGCCTCTTCAACCCTTTCCAGCATTGCCCCTCTTGCTGACAATACAACTCCTTGGACTCACTCCCTTCCTACATCTTCAATCCTCCCCAAAATGGCCCTCTCTAGCAAACATAAAGAAATTTGCAAACAACTTCATCTTAGCCGCTTCAAAGACTACTAATAGGCAGATAATATAATCCAAGCGCGTTCTAAGAATGATCATAACAAACTTGCTTTAACAACACAATTGTGATCGAGAATAACCTAAAAACTAAAAAAAAGACCGTTGATGCGTTGATTCAAACAAAAGCATAGTTGACTAACAAAAGCACATAAATTAAAAACTATAAAAGAATAACCCCTATCCAAAGATAATAACCCTTCTCAAAGGGTGATAATAACCCCTATCCAAAGATAATAACCCTTCTCAAAGGGTGATAATAACCCCTATCCAAAGATAATTGGTTTTGTTTTTTGTAGTTTAGCGCAAAGACTCTATACGGTCCAGTTCTGTGCAAAGAAGACCGCACAGAACCGCTCCCCCTTCTTTAGTTGCCTTATACGACTCCCCCGGGGAGCTCTGGGCTGCAAGCTAAATTCTTCATTCCCTGGCCTGCAGGGGGTATCCAAGATGACAATAACTCCTACCCAAAGATGATGATAAACCCTATCAAAAGATGATAAAAGCCCCTATCCAAAGATGACCCAGAACGCCCTGAGGTCAGAAGCTGAGGGTCACACTCAATGTGTATACCTGGTGCGCGCGTGCTGCTGTGCGGTGGTGCGCAGTCGTGATGCGCGCGCTGCACTGCACCGCTGCTGACACCGCACCTTGGAGCGAGAGAACGAGAGGAGGAGGCGGGGCATAGAGCCATTGCTCGACCAATCGGAAAAGAGAAAGTGCTGCCAATCAAACACACATAAAATACAACTACATGCCCCAAATTCTACTTCAATTATCATCTTATAATACGTTAATCGAAATATATACGGATCGCATAGCCTAAATAAACAAAAGAAAATTAAAAACTATAAAGTTCTAATCTCTAAAATGAAAAAGGATATATAGATAAATGGATAAACATAATAGGGTACAAAAGGTGCAAAACAAATGTTTCAGCATAAAGAAAATACAACCAAACAACTCCTCTTGCTAACTTTCAAACTCTTTGGTTCGTTACGAATATCACCTTCTACTTTACATTCATAATTTTGTCGATAATTAAATATCGGACAAGCGCTAATGATATATAACAAATCGTATGAGGTCAAGTAGACACCACCCACCGCCGGGTCGCAGAGACGCAGAAGGTTGAGACTCTTGCCACAGACATAGATGTCCTGTTTGATGTCTGCCAGAAATCCCCCCGACCTCCCCGCTCCCCCCGAGGGGGAGGGGCCAAGACCCGACGGAAAAGTGGCAGCGTCCGGGGGGGGCGGGGTATCGACGAGGCGGTAACCACGGGTCCAGTACCGCTCATCTGACAACAACCATTAAACACAATAGGAATAAAAAACCTAAAAAATTGCATCGGAAATCAAGGGTTAGCCGTTTGAGAGGAAAAACAGTGATGCCAAAATTTTTATGTCCCTCTGAAGCGCAACACCGCGAGCAACTATTTAAAATGAAACAAACAAAATAAACATATTACAGTTACGTAATGAGTTTCTAAAAGAGTCCATTTCAGCAACAAAAGATGTCATCTGGGATCTGAAAATGCATTCCTGATCAGCTTGGGGGCTGCACCCAACTAAAGGTGATTCGGTACGACATTTGCTGGTACGGCATCTGCAATAGTTGTGCGCAAAAATCAGAAACTTTCCATCAGTAAGGCCTCAGTAACCCTCTTGCGTTTGACTGCGGCATGCTCAGGCAAACAATTAAAAGTCGACGAGTGCCATTACGATCTTGATCTGAAAGATTCAAATGGGCATTAAATTAATACAAACGTTTGAAGATTCATTGAATGAAGAGAAAAAAGTACTTGAAATTCATGCCATCAGGCAACAAAACAGAGCCTGTTCCTTAATTGTGCTATCGATAATAAGCAAGTTGATGCATGGAGAGCAGAATAAATTTGAGCAAGAGCAATACCGCGACAGTGGAGGTACTCGTCGTCTGATTGGACGATGAACTGCTCGTCTACATCCCGCAGCTCTCCGCAGAACACCCAATCCTCTATCAGCCTTTCAATTGCAAATAATATAAATCACATTTTGAGGCAAAGCTGACGTAAAATACTTTTATCAAAATAGCTTGTTTCAGTCAAATTCTTCAAAATTCAATTCACAATTCACTTAACAATAATACAATAATAAAAGAAGTCAATTAACAATAATACTTGCTGCTCAAGATTAAAAAAAAAAATTCAAGAATATAAAATAAACAAAACTTGTATCAAAAGTAAATGGCAGTAACGATAATACCATCCATAAAAATGCTCTGATTAATATCCAACGCATTATAATCAAATAATCGTACAGCTGCAGTGCTCGACAATATTGAAGGACCCTAGCGCTCAACTAAACATGAGGGTAACTGATGAGGGGCGGGGGCACCCACGTGAGGTAGGGGGCGCAGGCGGAGCGAAACAGCGAAAGGGTGAGGAGGTTGTGCGGACCAAAGGCTGTCGCTAGACACTCCGCATACAGATAGGACAACAGCGCGATGCCCTGCAACGGATAAAAAGAAGTAGCAGTATTATTCTTGTGCAAAAACACTAATACGCACGTTGCGGGTAAACCTCAGATTGGCTCAATTGCCGGATTTAGCTGTTAAGAACATATGTCATGCCAGGCAGAAGTAGATGATGCTGTCGGCTTTTAAACAAAAAATCCGTCAATTTAGCCAACTCGAAGAATACCCGCAATGGTGCAAATCTTGGACTCACTTTATGGGTGCTTATATTAAGCGCCCATAAAGTGAGTCCAAGATCATCCATGAATACAATCAAAAAGCACAAGGCTTTTTTTCTTTCTCACATTTATTACTTCAGAACAAAATTCAGGCGCATACGTACGCATATAAAGTAACGAGGTTAAGCAAAATGAGATAACATATCCCCGAGAGGTTTGCGCCTCTACCTAACCCCTACAGCTCAGTTACAATTCCATATCAGATAGTTGCATATAAGCAAAGGTAACCAGACATGAGTAGCATACAGATAAACGCTCCAAAGAAACAAATGCGAAGAAAAAAAATATTTATAGCTGACAGACGTCAAATCAGCTAAATATTACTACAGTGCATAACAAACACAAAAAACTTAGCCATTAATAAGACCAAGACTTATAATGCAACCTTCATGGCAACACTGGCAGGACAGCAGCGGCAGGCTAAATGAATCCTGGAGAAATAATTTTCAGAGAAAAGTAGCTACACTAAGCTAAAAAATCAGCAAATTTAAGGAAACTGCAAGTAAAAGGGATCACTTACCCTCGGCAGCTTTCCATTGGTCGCCACGGAAACATCGTCACACACGCAGAGTCGCGCCAGATACCTAAGCAGCCAAAAAAAAATCAAAGAACGGAGCCAAATGGTAATATCAATGAGGCAACAGAGGCAAGCTTAAAAATCAGCGCAACTATTTTAAACTTCCATGGCAGACTAGGTTAGCTACACAGAGCACACAAATACATTATGTATAAGAAATAATTCTCTCGTACTTAATTTACACATTCGTGTCTAAATCAAATTTTAGAAATTAAACTACTAGAAAAAATGTTACGCGCATATGTAGGACAGGAAATATTATACACTATATTATTATCTCTAATCATATACACCAAATATAGAAATGAATTCAACAAAAATTCATGTAATACACTATTAAATATATTTCACATAATGCATTTATATAACGTAAAGAAATATCACAGAAAAAATCTCTATATTATTTACTCGATCTGCAGCACTGCCTGTCGTGTGGCAACGCTGATCTCTGCAAGGGAGAGATCGGAAGCTAGACCTCCGACTGCGGCGCCATGCCTGCTTAAATACGCGCGAACCCCATCCTTAAACGCGTCCAACACCACCCCACACCCTTCCACCCGCCCTTCAAACCCTCCCCGCTCAAACTCGCGCACTCCCCTCCCTTCTAGCGACAAAGCCTCTGTTCCAGCGAATTGCGCGGCAGGAAACTGAGTCGCAGCCAATCGGGAAGCAGAGAAGCGGGTCAGGCGATGCAGACTGGTTCCGGCCCCCACAGCAGAGAGGCAGGAGTGAGAGAGAGCGGCAGGGGAGACTCCGAGCAGCCTGAGTCCAGGCCGAATGAAAAACTCATTCTTCTGAAGCCAGGAATGCAAAGATGGTACCGTAATTTTGTACAGCATCTTGTGTTTTACAAGCATCATCAGTGATGTTGGGCAGATACAATATGTAAATATATCGGTAAATGATGAGGTACATCAAGAGAGCAGACCTCAATTATAAAATGCAAGTCATTCAGGTACAGACATCTCAGTTCACTCAGCCAACAATTTAAAAATGAGCAGCAGATGCTTTGTCTTCAGAGATAGTCATACATGTATGCAGCACTGGCCGTGTAGCTAACAGAAAGGCAATCAAGCCATGCGAGCTCAAAGGGATTATAAATGAACAGAAGTATTGTGCCAGGCTCCACTGTACAGATTCAACAAACCCAAGCTGTGTTTATCATGCATACTGTCAAATTTATCAAGACTTCTGAAAAGCTTCTCAATATATAACACTTTTATGGGCGTTCCTTTGTCTCTCCACCTCTCCTGCAGCGCTACCCTTTTATTCTTCCGATTAAAATCATTATCATGACCACAAAAGAATTTAGTATAATATAGCCATATATAATATATACTAACCAATTTATTCAGAATATATATTCCAAAGGCCTACATACAATTTATCTCTACCCATTCTTGATTCAGTTCACTCCTTGAAATACCCACCCCTCTTTCCTTTTTACCTCATTGAGAGGGAAGCAGTCCGATGAGATACCAACGAGCAGATAGCGCAGGTCACGCGCTAACACGCTCTGCGTCACTATGCACTCCTCAGCGAGGGCAGGAAAGCGCGCTAACTGCATACTGCCAGTGGGGCAGTGCATCAGCTGCAGACGAGACTGGTAGACAACACGCATGGCGTCGAAGGCCTCGGCACCAGACTCAGTGAGGTATGGGCGTTCCTTTGTCTCTCCACCTCTCCTGCAGCGTTGCATGCCACTAGTACTGTAAGTTACCTAACCATTACGCATCATATCATGGCCATTAACAGGGATTGATCTGCCAGTCGCCAAAAATCGTCCAAAAAGAATTTTTTGAGCAGTTGGCGATTTTTTTTTTCGTTTGGCGAAAGCCCTTGGCGAATATTTTATTCATCCTTCATTTTTAAAAGTTAATTACTGGCACTATGGTGATGAAAAGAGCACTAATTTAATATATTTCAGGGGGAACAAATGTGTAACAAATTTTGCGAAAAAGGTATGGCCTGGCGAAAAATAAATATTTAGCAAATTTTTGGCAAATTCTTTCAAGATCCAGATCAGGCCCTGGCCAATAGCTCATGAATATTACTCGTTAATTCACCAAGCAAAGCTAATTATACACTTATGTACATATACCACAGCGGGGCGCTGTGATGTAGTGGTTAAGGCGCCGGATGCAAGTTCCAAAGATGTGGGTACAACTTTCAGTGCCTGAAACTAAGAAATCATGGCATCACAGGCCCTTCAGCAAGGATGTAAAACAACCGAGCGTCAACTAGCCACTTACCCCGTGCCAAACAATTATTTCTTTGGTTGGCGTCAGGAAGGGCATCCATGCCATCCATCTGTAAAAACCCAGCTCAGGTATTCCTCATCAGGGCGCTAAACGTCTAACCCGTGTGAAAACATGGACATCAACATAATGGTCGTCAAAAAAGGCGGTTAGTTAGTTTACAGTGCATTCTATTCCAATCCAACTACCTCCAACTAATCCAACTAAATGTACACCAATTTCAAAGGAACATGATAGTCGGCGTCGCAACACTCAGTAAACACATTTTAAACAAAATTTATCCGATTTTATAAATTTGCATTCCCCGACCTGCCCCGCTGCTCCCAGGTATGACAGCGACTGAGTGGGGCCGCTGTGAGGGCCAGGGTCCATATATCCTTCTCTTCCTCCATGCCCCTCCACTGTCCCTCCCAGCACGCCTCGCAGGTCAGAGGGAACCCCGGGGTGGGGTCAGGCAGCAAGGGGGTGCCGGCCGCTGACGTGTGCGCTGATACAAAACCCTCGTCTATCGAACATTGCATCTGCAGCCAGGAATCACAAAAAAACAAAACAAAGGGTTAAAAACCTATTTCTGAAATCCGTAAAATCCATTTCAATCGGGCCATATAATTTATTTAATTTATTTATCTGGTTCATGCCAGGAAAGGGTATCTGACAGCAAAACCCAGCCCCAGCAGTTCTCAAAACGTCTATGCCCATGTTTAAGCATGGATATTCATCTGAAGAGATGATAAAAAGGAGGTCAACTTTTATTTTAGTTAAGTTATAGATCTATAGAAGCCATTTGGATACAATTTTTAAAATTTAAATAAATCAATACTAATAAAATAAATAAAAATCAACAACATGATAGTACTTTATGTAGCATTTTAATATGGTTTCACATGTATACTTTTTTATGTTTTATAGACTAATTTTCGTGCGGTATACTACAATAAACAACAATGCATTTGTAATTTTTCAATAAAACCATTTTATATATGAACACAAAAAATATAATTAAGTCGGATTTCAATACTTGCATTAATTAATTAAATTTAAATATATAGCAAGTAGGTCAAGCAGGTGCACCTCGAGTTCACGAAGTGGGGGGATGCGAACTGCAGGCGCCGTGCCCGATTCGTTCAAGCAGATCTGGGGCAGGTCAAGCGTGACGACCCCCCCGTGACCTGGGCTCACGCGTGATTGGACGAGAGCGCCGTACAGACTGGACGCAGTCCGTTGAGCATACGCAAACTGGGAGGGGCGGGAAGGCAGACTGGCTGAGGGCTGGTATTTGGATGAAAATGAGGCAGGCAGCGCGCTAAATATCTGTGACAACGAACAAAATGCGTTTTCATGAATATGAGAATCACTATATCAAAGCCATCAAGCCTAAAATACCTGAATGCATCAATGAAAAAAAAAACCATGCAACTTTGGTAAAGACTACCGTGCCTACATATATTTGTTTTTTCTTTTTCTTTAATTACCGGCACTGTATTTGCATTGTATTTAAATTTCTATTCTTGTAGTGACATATAGATTTTTATTTGAATTATTGAACTTTGTATGATATTGTTGTTCCTTGATATTGTTTCCTCATGACATTTTAATTGTGACTTGATCAATTAATAATTCAATTTTTATAACTTCAAATAGTGAGACCAGTAGCATTTTGGCCTTAATTTTAAATTTTGTCATAAAGTATTCAACAACTAACCGCAGAAATACAAACATTCATAAATTTTCTTCTACAAACCAGTTACACCCGTTACTAGAATTTGTACATAAACATTAAACACATTCATAGTCACAAGCAAATATGTTCAATTATTCACCTACAAAGATACAAATAATACTCAAAACCTTATTGTCGATTGAGGAATATAAGGCGGATGTGAGAAAGTTAAAGTTCTCCATTGCATCGACTCGGAACGTCTCCCTGCAAGCAGAAAATCTGCTTCAATGTATCAAATCAAAACTAGATGGTGACTAGCAATACACAACATAATATTCTGATCGAAGTCACGTGGCATCCAGTGCTGAATTGAAATTTAAACCAATTAATCATCCAGATCAAAACGATAGCGCCATTGCTCCAGATATAAATAAATAAAGAAAGAAAGTACTCAAAAAGTCATCTTTAGTAATGAAGTCCATGTACATTCCACCCATTCAACAGCTGGTGAAATAGCTCAGAGCTGTTCAGATTAAACCAAAAATCTCCAATAAAAAGCAATTTTGTGGAGTACTCAGAATACAGACCCTCGTCGGTACTATTCACAACTTCAATCAAACATGATATATTTACTGGTCCCTGAAGAACGGATGATTGCGATTATCCTATATGAAAAAATCCAAAGCAAAACAAACTGTCTTCACAAGGAGTTAAATCCACGCCTCTCATACGTTACAGTAGTAAAACCGATTTTTCCGGGTATATTAATGGCATAATGGTATATTCATGAAATAGCAAAGAGTGGGTCCTCAAACACTAGAGAGGACTCACGCTGGGTAGTGCATATAGTCTCGCCGGTTTGCTGAATCAACGTCTCCGTATCTCGGCGGCCCCATCACCAAGCCACTGGCAAGTGTCTGCAACAGGACAACTCTTGTACTGCACACAGCATAAGTTACCTGCATAACTTAGTAATTAGCCATCCTACCAAACCTCATAACCCCACCAAGACTCAAAGTGTTACCCCAAATGGCTCCCGCAGCAATCCAATAATCTTCAGTAAATCTGACTTGACCCATGTCAAGGCAAAACCAAAACCACTCACACACAAAAACTTAAACATTTATACTAAATACAGCACTGTATTTCATACAAATGTGACATCCATATAGAGTTTCTTCAAGATATACTAATATAATACTGATTAGGTCCTATATTAAAACATCTTGAAGAATGTCTAGTTCTTTGGTTGATTGAGTTTTTAACAACGATGCATGTTTAACATCCAACACGCATTCACAGTATAACAACTGAACATAAGCACAGCTTCAATTAACAAGTTTGCATTCACTAACGGGCATGCTGATACACGGCGTGTAAGTGGCGAGCGTCGTGTCAACGAGCGAGTGCGAGAAGTGCGAGTGATGGCCAAGGGGGAGAGGGAGGGGAGGGGGGGCAGTGCCCCTTAGTGCCAGCAGTAGGCGCAGCACCGACCGCACCTCCGCACTCAGCACTCCTGCACCACAGCGCAGCATTTGCTCACGGCGTAACCGTTTATATGTTCTGATTAATGTAAGTGGTGCAACTTTAAGAAAACACCCGAACCATTAAGGGGTTAATCACCAGCGAATGTATTGTAGCTAATGTATTGTAGCTAATGTATTGTAGCTAATGTATTGTAGCTAATGTATTGTAGCTAATGTATTGTAGCTTTATCAAATTGGCAATAAACTTTAAAAGTGCAGCAACTAATATTTCAAACCAATATACCAGCACACACTGCAAACATTGACGATACGCAATTTTTATAAATCACTATGTTATAGGCCTAGGTTCAAAGATCATAGACATCCGATAATAATGATAAATGGCGGAGATAGACTTCCATAGTTCATAACTTAGCTGAGAAGCAAATCCTTAGTCAAGTGACGTGTCAAAAAAAAATCATCAGAATATTGGTTCAAAAAGCTTAATTTCAACATCAAGAACAAGAATTACTTGACTGCAAAAATTCAAAATTAATCAGTAATCTAATTGCTTCCAGTTTAGAGTCACTCAAAATCCGTCGTAACAAATAATCAACCCGCGTTTTATAGTTTTATATAAGCAACCTTCATCCTGTGTACACTCAACATGTGCACTAGAATATCGATACCTGAGTAGTGAGCAGTGGTATGGTAACAATAGGTTACCTGAACCGAGTCCATCATAGAGTTGCTCCAGGCGCTGAGCCGAGTCAAACTCTCGTCTCGAACGCAGGTAATAGACTTCGGCTAGCAGACGCTCCCTTTCCGACCAACCAGCTGCTTCTCTGCTAAACACACAATAGACACGAATCTGTCAAACTTGAAAAATTAATCTCTGCACTGTATTAAATGTATGGTCGTGTAACTGCAGCAAGCTAATCAATGTTAAGCTTCAAAAGGTCAAAAGGTAAAATGGCAAGAAATCAACATACAGCTAGTTGCTTCAACCAGTGTTACCAGTTCAGAACAGAGATCAGGATATTCAATTGCACATATTAGGGTACGTGCTTAGATGCTGAATTCATAATCAATTCAACTTCAGCTTTTAAAATTCCATTGCAGCGGTGGTTTTGGGGAATTTAAGGACCGTGTCTAGTAACAAGACTATAACGGTTTGGTTCCACGTAGAGGGCCATGCACAGACCACTCCCCCCTCTTTGGTCGCCTCTTACGACTCACCCGAGAAACTCTGGGCTGCAACCCAATTCTTTGTTCTCCAGCCTGCAACGATAATGATTTCTTAAATTCTATTAATCTGCCTGGCACTTTTCATAACGTAGTGGCAAATGGACTCGTTTGTTGTAGTGACACCGTAGTCTGTAGTACTGTGTACCAAATGGACTCGTTTGTTGTACTGACACCGTAGTCTGTAGTACTGTGTATGTACCAAATGGACTCGTTTGTTGTACTGACACCGTAGTCTGTAGTACTGTGTACCAAATGGACTCGTTTGTTGTAGTGACACCGTAGTCTGTAGTACTGTGTACCAAATGGACTCGTTTGTTGTAGTGACACCGTAGTCTGTAGTACTGTGTACCAAATGGACTTGTTTGTTTGAAGAAGTACCTGCCATCAGCGCTGTGTTCCAGCAGGTGATGAAAGAGAGAGTCAAACGCTTTCCTCTTCAGCCTCCTCTTCACCCTCTGCTCTCCCTCAAGCCCCTCCGATCCCTGACTCCTCCCGCTCCCACCCAACCCAGCACGTCGACCTGACAAATCACATGTCGTCTTCAGGCCAACGTCGATTAGTTGGCCGATGAGCGTATGAACGTTTTCATCTGAATTGTCCACAGGCGGTGTCTTGGAGAAAGAGTGTCGGACATGCACCATGACTGACAAAGTAGAAATACTGAAAGTTGACATTAACAACAATAATCAATGAGCTTAAAATCAGTTTCAGCCTCTGAGAATCAAAAAATTTAAAGTCTATGTCGAGTATTGGTAAACTGTGAACGCAAATGCAAAATCAACAACGGCTAAAACGCAAAAACCAGGCTGCAAAAGGGTATCTGTTTCCTCGACACGACTGTCATGAACAGCTTCAATTAAGCCTGCTGCCGCTCAAATTGTGGATGCCAGCTACAGAGTAGACACAGAGAGTAGCAAGATCACCTCTGACAACAGGTACGGTAGCTTGTGTTCAAGATAGGATTTTCTCATTTTGTAAGATATTCTCCTTTTAACTAAATTCTCTCATTTCATAATGCACCGAGAACCTTAAATTGCCATTAGTCAGTGTCGTATAGGAAAACCTTTTCTATTTCACCGGTTGCTGATTTTCGCAGTTTCGCATTTCGCGTCGATGCTAAAAGTTCAAAACGGTGAGTTGAAGCAGTGGAACATCACACCAGAAAAATATTTCAGTAGGATTCATATTACTCCTGCGCTATCAATGCTAATAATTTTACCAATATTATATTAATGTTAGAATAATTGCCAACACGCACAGAAATAAAACTATACGAAATAAAATTAAAATTAAATTGTTTACCGGTAACTCAGCGCGAATTAAATTGTCTATCAGTGTGACCACTCTTCAGTCTGACACATAGTCAGTCTGACAGAATGCGTATAACAAAATGTTTTATCATCATATCATTATCATACCGCCAACTGCTCACAGTGACTGGCGGTTAAACCGCCGGCGTCGCTTCAC
>JAQIWG010003497.1:0-17746 GCA_034695025.1 Chamaedrilus cognettii
TGTATTCTGTATAGTGTGCGATATTGTTATATACTGTATGTTTTATTACTGCCTTTGTGGCGAATAAAGTTCTATATTATCCTACATGTAACACATTTTCTGTGTCCCAGTGCTCATGACACTCAAGGCCGGTTGCTGGACTTCGATTTGAAGTGCGATTTGATTTTGTAGTCCGAACTAATAAATCAGATTATTCGATACTATTCCTTTATATATTTTCATTGGTTAATTCGGACTACAAAATAAAATCGCACTTCAAATCGAAGTCTAGCAACCGGCAGTGTTACGTGTATGAAACCGCTGAATTCTGGTTGAAGAAGCCTGCGATCCGCTTACTGTATATTTTGACGGAAATGTAATGTCTGTAAATAGTTGTAATCAGTCCAAACCTTTGACTGGTTTAATTTGGCAGTCAAGCAACAGGCCCCTGCACTGAGTGCAGTCGAAAATAGACCCACAACACTCGCCGAACCAGCTCAGAATGGCAAACAAGATTCCGCTCAGGAGTTGACATCCAGCTATCCGGCGCTAAAACGTAGGTTGATATCTTCGTGAGTTACATTGACAAGCTACAAATTTATTGTATGCTATCCATTAATGGAGTTAAAGGCGGTGCGATAGCAAAACGAGATACACGAGATGCCATCAAAGAATTTGCCTTCGAGACACTTCCTTATGTTCTGACTGTAAAAAGAGTGACGCGGAAAATTTCTAACTTGCTCAACACAACAGAACCAGTTAGTGTCGGTCATTTTAATAATTTTTCCTTAACTGAATTTGAAATGGACCAAACACTTTATAATTTTTTTCCGGCTTGGCGAATATTGGCTGCACTACAGTCTCTGATTCTTTCCGCTGTAGCGGTGGAAGCGAGAAGATGCTACGCCTCGGGACGCGGCGTTCAGCCGAAGGGCGTGCGCGTGGAGGACGACGCCTGCTTCCATGTACACACGCAAGACGCCGGCGAAGTCGACCTCAATGTCAAGGTCATCGGTCCAGGATGCGTGGAGGAGCGCATTCGCGTGAGCATGCTCGATCCTGTCACCTTCGAGTGCAGCTACTCCCCGAAGAAGGCCGGACAATACTCCGTCCATGTAATGTACGGGGATGAGTCCATTTCCAAGGCGCCCTTCAAGGTGGAAGTCGGATCGTTCAAGGAATCGAAGATCAGAGTCTTCGGCCCGGGTCTGGAGAGCGGTGTCGTTGGATACGCAGCCTGCTTTACAATGGAAACAAACGGGGAAGAACCTATCGGTGCATTTTTGCATCCTTCTGTTCTGTGCTTTTGGTTTTTTGGGGTACCGGCTGATCAATTTATTTTTAAAATAAATGGTATATCAAATTCACAGGGCAAAATGAATTTTCCGACTAAATAGCCAAAATTACAAACTTGTTTAAGCTCGCTAAGCTCAATTATATACGGGATGAGCTATGGAGGGTAGACAGTTTCTTAAATCGCAGTGCGACATAAAAAGGAACCCCAAGCGTAGGCTATAGTCACTATAACGTAATCACTTTTGTTATATCTACCCAGATTTGGATGGTGTGTAGCTGAGTCACAAGCCATTGCCACGAGCTCAGAAAGTTTCCAAAGGAAATTCATTTCTATTCCAATGTTATGAAACTTCTTTGACGAAGTAGAAAATCATTTTTGGTGATGCAGCAGAGCCTGCGCAATGAAACTGTTCATGCTTATCAGCTCGATTGCCACTTCCCAGACGATTCTAAGAACAAATTAGCTTTACTACTATTCAATTTTGGCTTCAAATCAAGCTAATACACGCCAACGGACAATAACCGATATCTATCCTAGATTTTGGTTCATTGGCTGAAGGCACTGCTGAAAAATATGTGAGTTGAGTTGGGCCTAAAAATTATGGTCAACAGTTCTCTCGTAAGATTTGAATTTGGATTTTGTTCGAACAGGGTGGTCAATTTAGATCTGTTACCATGACACAGTAATTTCCAAGCCTGACTCACCGAAAATGGTAGTATCGCGGATTTGGATCAAGAAACGTGCGGGGTACCGCTTGGCAGCCAGGCATCTGAATGTTCCTTGTACAGGCTTTACAATATATATTCAAATGAGTTTTGCTACTATTTTTGAAAGAAATAGTATGTTCTAAACAGAAGTAAATTCACTTCGATTCAGCAGCTCTCTTTTAAAATGTATGAGATAAACAGTGTTACCGGAGAACGACCAAACTACACTACAGTTATTGCTGTGTTAGCCCCTTACGGAGAAAAGGTGATTTCCCATTTCATCAGCTGATGGTCTCTGGTGGTGGTTCCGCCGTATCTGGTAGGCATTGTAGGAACACTTGTGGCTGACGAATTTAAACCACCCTTGCCAGCGTGTGCACGAAGTAACTCAAAATCTTTGCCGCGGCCGGGATTTGAATCGGCAACTGCCGCACTCGTTATCCCCGACCAGCGACTTAGACTACTCGGCCACAACGCTTCGTCCTGCCCAATGGTGGCAACAGGGGCAGGGCTGTCGTTACTACAGTCTGTACCTATAATGACACGCTGAAAGTAACTGCTGTCCAAACTCCGAATCGCTTGTCTTCACCGACTAAAACTCGCATCTTTGCCATTATTATTGTTTACATAAGCCTATTGATGGAGAGAACTTTTCGCTATTAGCCTCAAAGTTGCTTCCTGTCGAACGCGATAGTGACAACAACGCCATCGATGAATTCTTCTGTGGCTGTTGAAGCCAATATGGATATTTCCGATCTGCAAGTCGGGCGGATGCAGTCCTCTGGTGATTGATGTACACTATAAATTGGACCTGGCTTTCCGTTGCATCTTCTTTCGTTCAGCGCCATTGCTCTGCTGCATTGAAAATTAGTTACGTCGTTATTTGTTGCTCCACGCCCTGCCACTCTCTTCGATTTTGCATCTTTTCACATTTCCTCAACAGGTCAAGCACACTAGCGTGTGAGTGTAGTATATAACGATATCTCTTGCACTGACTTTCCATTTGCAGCTTTCTCTGCCCAAACTGATAAACATTCGCTCAATTTCGCTGCGGCAATGTACTCAAAATAAGAGCCTTGTTTTGAGTACTCTATCGGAGCGAATGTTCTCATCCTATGGCTGTCCTGCGCAATAACCATCACTGGGCTGTGGTCCTGGAATGGACATGTAATAAGAGGAGAGGGTTTGTTGAGAGATGTGATGAAGGGAAGAATGGAGGTCAAGAGTGGACCGGGAAGGCCACGGATCGGAATGATAGACGATCTGCTTGAGAAGGAATCGTATGTGGATATGAAGAGAAGGGCCGAAGATCGGGCAAGGTAGAAGGCTTGGACACGAAAGACCTGCCATTTGGCAGAGCACTGAAGAGAGAGAGAGAGGGCGGTGATGAACGTCTATGATCGCGATATCGCGTGGATCCGGCGCGGTTGATCCACGGTAAAGCCTGAGCTCTGGAGTCAGGGGCCGAACGTTTTAACGCGCATTGAGCCAAGTCGCCGGGATCAAAGTTTTTGTTCACAATTTGTTATCGTAATGCTCACGCAAGCACAACATACAAGCACGTCTGATTGCGCTGCGTTGGTTCAGTTCATGTCGCAGCGCAGGGCTCATTTTACATGTTTGCGCCGGTTTGAAAGCTGTGAGATTCTGCGTGGCTTGCGTTGCAACATGTGCGGGGTACAGCATAGATGGTCCTTCGAAGCCAGAGATCGACTGCAAGGACAGCGGCGAAGGATCGGCGGACTTTTCCTACTGGCCGACGGTGCCCGGCCTATACGCCGTCCACATCGGACACAAGGACGAACACATCCCCAAGTCCTCGTTCATGGTCGACATCAAGCCGATGATGGATGACTTCGACCCAAAGCGCGTCGTGGCATCTGGTGCCGGACTGTTGCGCACCGGCCACACCGTCGACCGAAGTGCCGAGTTCACCGTGGACACGCGCCGCGCAGGAGACACCGGCCGCGCTCAACTGGACGTGATCGCAATGGACGCCGCCTACAACCCTGTGGAGGTCGTCGTGGAGGAAAAGGACGGGATATTCCTCTGCCGCTACATTCCCCGGCGCAGCGCCAGGCACACAATCCTCATCTCATACGGGGGCGTCGTCATAATCAATAGTCCTTTCAGGATCAGTTCTTCAGTGTTCTGCCATACAGCAGGACGTAGTAATCTTAGTGGCAATTAGTTATACGCCAGCCTTCCAGGAAGCATGGCAATATGCATTTGTGGGAACCATCAAATCTATTGACAAACCCCACGTCTCCTTATATGCACATCGAGTTTGTTTAATTTTCACTACCGATCCAGTAATTGTATTTTTTGTTCCCCCACAGGGTCAGTGCATACTGCAAACCTTAATAAAATCAGTACATAACAAGCATTGACTCTTGATTAAAATTTTCTTTCTCTACAAAGAAGCACAATCACGGGTTTATCGGTGTTCTTAACTGGAGCATTCTGAGCCACGATGATTTTCATGGATTGTCATCGTGAAAATGACAATGACGATGACAATGAAAGTGACGACATCAATCGTTAAATGCAGCGAATCCGCATGTACACGAATCGATCCGAGCCACGTTGGTTCTCTCTATCGTGATGATGAGAAGGAAGGGCCCGGGCTGGCAATGTTCTATAATTATAGAGTCGACATTATCTGCGATATGATCGTGACGTCATCTCACTAACCAGTTCACTCGCGGCTAGTTGCTCCACCTCGATTTAAGTACGATTTATGTGCGATTTGGTGACGTAGTCCGATTAAACCAAATTTCCTGCTGCTCGATTTCGATTTGATGTGCGAATTAGCAATCTGCGAATTAATTTTTCAGATCGCACATACTGCGAATTAAGTGGGATTTAACGGCCAAAATATCGGAATTCAGTTTCAGGATTCAAATTTTCACGATATTATTGAATGTTCATTACTATTGACACGTATTAACACGATTAGGGCCTTCCGGAACGCTAATGAAGACCAGAGCTCAGTAATATTTTAGCACATTTGCTAAATCGCACTTAAACCGAAGAAAATCGTCGAGCAACCCAAAAATTTCCAACTGCAGTTTAGCTTGGGCTTAAACCGCAGTTTTTGTAATGTGCGATTTAGCACATTTTCAAATCGATTTCGAGCAATCAGCAGTCAGAGTTTGATCGGATTTTTTCACATAGTATTACGCTGATTGGTGGTGGAGTTCTTCATGGCGCCACTGACGATCTTTACACACGATTGTAGAACTGTGACTGAGTGTTCTATAGGGTCGACTATAGGGTCGAGAGGTTAACTCTAGGCGATGCAGTCTAAATACCAATTTTTCGCAGGTGTACGTGCAAGAAGCCAGCAATGCTCGAGGCGTGAAGGTGTATGGGCCGGTCGTTGAGCGCCCAGTTAAGGTTAACCAGCCGACCTACTTCGTCATTGACCGCTCAGAGGCCGGATCGGGTGCTAATTTATGCATAAATTGATTGTACATGGGCATGCTTAGCATCATGAAGTTCTGTTACTATTCACATGAGCAGTGTCAAACCTGCTGCCTAAGTGTGCGGTCTTTCAATAATTTGGCATTTACCATTTTCTGGTAAACTTGTGAGAGATTGTGTCTTATAGGTGATAGATTACATGTCATTGTTACCTCAATGAATATGCTAAATGCGTAATCAATTCTCCCCTTTTCGAGCCGTGTTATTCTAATATTAGAATCTTGGCCTATAGGGGCCTAGGCCTGCGCTTATAGTATGCAGGCCTATGTTACAGGAGATGTGTACCAATATCAGTATAATTCAGGGTATATGAAGCTATATAGTCCCTGATTCACTTTTGGAATGTAGTAATACATTGCAATTCATTTTAATCATTCTCTGAAAAAATCTGCGAATAAACACATTACCTCTAATTTTGCATTCTTTTTGATAAACATGCACTTAAATGATAATTGCTTCGGAATGTATGAGCTCATGCAGCTCTCGGATTGGCTTATATGGTTTGCATTTGAAAACACACGGTTGAAGCCAGGCAGGTTTATCGCGTGGCAGGATGTTTATCATCTATGTAGGCCTATTTATGCTTAGCCTATATTTGCAAACAATATGCAATAATATTAACTTTACTTTACTTAACTAATATTAACTTAACGTGACTGAACTTAACTTAACATGAACGCAGATTAATATCATTTATATGGCCATCAACATCGGCCTATGTTAAATGGAATTTCGCTTGCCAAGATTCATAAGTCTATCTCAAGTATCAAACTTTTGACCGCCAATAAAACGGCAACACTCAAAATTAGCTTAAAAAACACTCAAAGCAGATCTCTCCCCCTTCGCTAGTCGATAAAAATTGAATGTAGGCCTAGTTGTCAATAATACAGCTATCTTTTCCGCAGAGAACCTTGAGACAAAGGGTCAAAAAGGGCGTAGGTCTAGACACAACATATCTGCAGTTTTTTCAAGACCTGTGAATGCTTATGTTATTGGGTCCAAACTCTCAGTTCTTTTGAAAAAAGACCTTTGTACCCTTTTTATTTTATCCATGTACTACTACATGGACCTTTGTACCCTTTTTATTTTATCCATGTACTACATGGATTTCGATCATCTTTACCTGGATAATCATGAATTGGGTTCTTTACCCAATTCATGATGACCTAGATCCAGTATTTATTATATTGTATTATATAGCAGGCTAATATAATAATACTGCGAGTCGGACTTCTACGAATAAGTACAAGTCTGACTTTGGTGCGTTACAAGTGCAGTATACATGCAGACATACAAGCAACTGCACGGCTGACGAGTAGTTCGTGTATATGAATATAACAAGAATGAAAAAATGTGCCAAAATCGATGCAAAAAAAAAATCGGTCAAGGCGACCGATCGTAAACGCCTTTTTCTAATTCGCTTCCATAATATTTGAATGTGGCCTACATGCACGTTGTAGGTAGCATACGGATGACGCTGAGCTATGCACATGATCTTGACTTGGCGCTGAAAACGATCGAGAATCCCGACAAAACGCTGCGAATGGAGCTTTAACCGACGGCTGTAGGAACATACACCTTCAACGTATCGTTTGCAGGCGAGGACATCACTTCGAATCCGTTCAATGTATGCGTTGTGCCAAGCAAATATTTTGGCAACGCTGAGCCTCAGAGACTGGACGAGAGTATATAGTATTCATTCTATTATTGATACAAAGCATGATGATATATAGCCTAATTGGTACATTTAAACATGTTGATGAACAAAATATGACGTGCAAGAAGCAAAATGGTTTAATTAATGCTTAACACAGTGGTGTCAATCCTTTTAATCTGGCGGGCCGCATTAACCCCTAGTCGGATATTTTAGTTAAAATGCACTTTGCGACTTTGCGACTTTGTGACTTTGCGACTTCGAGACTTTGCTTAGAAAAGCATCCACTCCGTCCTCCTTCTCGACACGCATCAAGCGAGTCTGTCTGACACGACGTTGTTTTATATAGCCCTTTTTCATCATTTTTCTTCACTATAATGCAGCAAGTCCAATGAGGTATTCATTTTTAGCCTCCGTTCAATGGCGGCGGGCCCTGGCTTTTTCGCAGGATTCTTTTCCTGGGGGGTGTCAAACTTCTCAGGAGGATGTAGTTCAAGGTTTGGTTTACTCTCTTTCCCTTCCTTGTTTAGCTGAAGACCGGGGAGGGGGGGTGCTGACAGAAATTTTCTATGCCCGTTAACCGTGCAACCCACGGTTGGGCCGCATTCAATGAGCCGCGGGTCGCACTTTGGGGGGTCGTGGGCCTCATGCGGCCCGAGGACCGCCACTTTGACACCACTGGGCTAGCACTTTAAATAAAATGTAGGAACGACAACGGTAGGCCAACTATAAAAGTTATAATGCTGAGGTTATTATTTTCAATCGCAGCTTTAATGTCGAATAATCTTGACCCAGTGGCGGCGCCACATGAAAGAAGCTAAGGAAGCGATTTATCCCCCTGTCCCCCCCCCCTAAATTCTCTGCCGCCTCTCTAGCATTTGTGGTCATCTTAATGCTCATTCTGCTGCTAACGTGACTATAGATCTTTTGAATCTTATTTTTAAACCAGCCCTTCCTAATATTTTTATTTGACGTCGCCACAGTCTAGAAATCGAGTAACAGCTGCGACTTGGACATAGATCTAATTTGAATCAGAATGTTTGTTGAATTTGTTTCAAATTTCGCCGATGCAAGATTAGTCACAATGAAATATGATTGGATTGATTACTGCGCCATTGATATAAATTATATATTGTATTGATATATGCTGGGATTGATGGCAGTGAGTTGATTAACTTTTTACATTACATTCAGTTATAAAGATCATATTGAAATTTTGAATCTTGAGTTTGACCTCTTGGACCAATTTTGTTGGCAGAATAGCTATTTATGATCATTAAAAATAATTTCGACATTTTTGCGTTTGTGGGGTCCTACCCAGGCCATTACAGTCTCGTCCCGCCCGAAGCCTACGCCACACTGACTACTTTGTAAAATGAAAATTTCTTGTTGTTTTTAGCTAATTTCAAATTATGGGCGTTAACATTTTTTAATTTTTAAGTGTTACCACGGTCCCACCTTGAGGGTTCCTGTTATAGACTCCCCCCCTCTCTCCCAACTGAATACTTTTGTCGCTAAATTTTACATTTATTTTCAGTTGTAATTTATTTCTGTCAAATTCTGATGATAAAATATAATAATTGCGAGATTTTTTTGACTACTTTAAAGGGCTCCCATCCCACTCGACCATCCAAAACGTCCACCAATAGTGCAGTTTAGCCCTTAGAAAATAAGAGTGTAGCGGTACTCTAGCGGTAGCTAACCTACTCATGAGCGGGGCGGAGGGGGGATATACAAATTTGTTGGTCATTTCTTAACAATACAGTTTGATTTTCAAAACCCTGCTTAACAGTGATTTTTCTTTTTCCGGCCTTTTTGAAGGCAACTGTAAACTTACAGCTGTAACTACTACTTGCGCCACACGATTCTAAAAAGCGAGTAGCCCTACTCCACCATCGTCCATCTTTATGAGTAATGCTACTCCTACCCATTTCTAAATCCGAGTAGAGTTTCCCAAAAACGTCGTTTTTGGAATACTACTTCCACTAAACTTATCCCTGCGTCCGCCTCTCTCACTCGGCCAAATAGCTCGGCCATCAGATTCTGACCCTGGTTCGTGGTACTACGTAAACAGATGGACGCAACAACATTATATCACAAATGCGCATGATGCAGTTCTGATCTAACTCAGTAACACAGGACGTTAAGTCCTGTATTACAGTGTTAGATCAGGGAGATCCCTCCCTTTCGCTGGTTGTGTTTACACACTGGCCAACATTCCTAGTCCAAGCATCTATGGCATACGTACCGGTACACTCTAGACTATTATCTTAGTCACGTAGCAGTTCCATGACGATACTGGCTCTTAAGAATTAGCGCAACGACATTGTTTGCGGCAAACCATCAAATATTGTTCACGCCTTGCATGGCCTACTTCCTGGTTTGAATCTATACCACGATGACATGCACACTATCAGCACCTGTCTCAGGGAAATCCTTCGGATCAATGCTAAAGGCAAAATGATTCGATACATTTTTACCATTTAAAGTTCTTTGTTTTTTGTCTTGTCACCAGTTTCGTTGATTTTATATCATGTATGGTTTATACATACATGTAGCATGTATGTAAAGCCAAATGTTATACGATTGCAAGGATTTTATAGCTATTTGGCAACCGTATTTCTGTAGTAACGTCATGTACCGGTAACTTAATCTATCCTCGTGTACTTTTTCATTGTATCAGGTTCTTCTGTGCGATCTTTGTACTATTGCGCGACTACTCGTAGGAAAGTGCTGTGCGGATTGGCATGCCGCGTGCGTTGGCGCTAGCGTTCGAAAATTACCAGGAAACTAAAAATATTTAGATTACCACAAATATATTCTTAATTACCGGTAAACTATGATAAACTAGAGTATTGTAACTACGAAAATTTCGGCCGGCAAACTGCTTAACGATTCGAAATATTCAATAAAATTTCCAAATCATGCTAGGATTCGATTTTGAAGTAGCCTACTTTCCGTCAAAAACAGCGATATTTTTAACGAGTTCGACAAGTTGTTGTCATAAGATGCATTTTAAGTGCATTTTATGCAAAAATCTAGGTTTTTATACGAAGAAAATTGAAATAAATTTCCGAATCGATAATTTAATATAAATTGCCGCAATCTAAAATAAATAATCATAAATTGCCGATCATGCCTTGCATGGCCTACTTCCTGGTTTGAATCCATATCAACGATGACAAAGAGCACGCACTAAAAACTCTATAAATTTCATTCGACACGCCTGCTTGCATTTTAGCTTGGATTCTACTGCTTTGTGCAGCCGATAAAATAGTAGTTTAACCGTGTACACTGGAGCACAAACCAATTTCAGGTTTATACCTATGAACTGTTAATTGACTTCTTAATTTGACGCGCGACTGTCGTATAGTATTGCTTAATCCAGTGCTTCTCAAACTTCTCTTGGTTTCACGGTCGCAAATTTTTTTCCGGTTGCCGGTGTCTGCAAACTTGCTTTATGGTTTGTCGGCGACCGCAACGCTTCGTAGCATAATCCAGTGCAACCTCATTACAATGTGATTCAAACAGGCCTACCATTCACATGGTACCAAATATTATACATCGTGAGACAAATAAGAGACAGGACACTTAGTATGTCAAATACAAACCGATTTTTGAAATTCTTTCACTGCTCGAAATAAAGCTCAATACGCAACATTACGCATATTTTGTTTCTAAGACACTCAAATTGTGGCCAATTTTTGAAAAAAATTAAATTGAAGCTCCAAAACTGCATGGATGATGAGGAAAATCGGCTTCACTGAAATACAGAGCTACTAAGTGCAACTTTAGAGGCATGTAGGCAGTCTCCGTATTAAGCTGCGCTGACTTTGATTCCAAGGTAAAAAGACTAGATCGTGAAGGTCAGATATGACACAGACGTCGAAATCAGCACTCACTGACTAAACGTTGATCGTGTGTGCAGAGGACTTCAGTAACCATCGCCTTATTAATTGTCACTGCAGCGCACAGCCTACACAATGGACTATTATCGGAGTTCAGTTTAGATCCTACAAAATAGGAGTAGCGCTACGCCTGCTGCTTATAACAATATTGCTAAAACAATATTGCACTGTTTGATACAAAACAATATCGCATTGTTTGATGCCGTTTCTTTAGGCTATTTTGTTTGTCATATCGTCAGCCCTGCAAATAATCATCCATTAGGGTGGAGGGCAGTAGAGAAGTTGAAGAAGTTTAAGTATAAAATAGGAGTAGTGCACTCCTATGCCTTTCAAAAAAAGAGTCGGCATATAGAGTAGGCTTACTCCACAATGTTCCATTTTTTCGACAAATATATAAAAAAAATTGAAATATTTCGATGCTGCTCCTACCGATTTGTAACTCCGAGTACAGTTTTAAAAACCGTCGTTTTGGATTGCTACTCATACTAAACATATCACTGACTATTTTATTCAGTTGGATCGTTAGCCTCGCAACCGTGAAGACCTCGTCTGTCAATAGAGTAATGTTAATGTCATGTTTCCTGTTCATTTTCAGCATTTTGAAGTGCTCTCTCTGAAATGCAGCATGCAGATCGGTTTGCAGTGTATTTTACTTATGTATTTATGTATGTATATTGCACTTTTACGCACCAAAAATATGTCATGCAAATGGAGATGGAAAAACATCATTTGCTTGAATCGTAGGTGCGGGAGAAGTGCAGCAGACTACATGCTGAAAACGGATTTGAAAAAATGAGTTCTAAGCCTGGATTTCAAGGAGAAGAGGGACTTACACTATCTGATGTCCTCCGGCAGATGGTTCCACACGGCCTCGGACGCGCTGGTGAGGGTCCG
The DNA here is from genome assembly GCA_034695025.1 of Chamaedrilus cognettii. Lineage (NCBI taxonomy): Eukaryota > Metazoa > Annelida > Clitellata > Enchytraeida > Enchytraeidae > Chamaedrilus > Chamaedrilus cognettii. The sequence continues at coordinate 11,926 of JAQIWG010003497.1, forward strand.
TTGTTCGGCGGTAGACTTGAGTCCGGTCGGGATGGTGAGTCGGTGTTCCGTCGCCGACCGGAGGCCCGGCCTGCCCGGCGCGTACGCGGACACGAGTTCGGCGAGGTAGCGTGATTGACCGGTCGCCAGAATCTTGTGTGACGAGCGCGATCTTGTACTCAATTCGCTGCTTGACGGGGAGCCAGTGCAGGTCCTTGAGTACCGGTGTTATATGGTCACGCAAGTTCGAACACGCTACGACTCGGGCCAGTGAGTTCTGTACGCGCTGCAGCTTCCTGATGTTTGAAACCTTGGTATCGTAGAGCAGCGAGTTGCAGTAGTCGAGCCTGGTGCTGACGATGCTGCAAGCGATGGTGTTTGCTACTCCACGATCGAGCATAGGTCGAATGTGCCGCAGCGCTCTGATGTGAATTCTTAGGATTCTTAGGATTTAAGTACTTAGGATTCGTGTCAATTGTGAATTTCTTATTTCTCATAGCTTTGGGACGACGAGATCGTGGTGTGCAGAAACAAAATATTGATAGTTTGGTTAAAATATTGTTGTTATAATTTTCAACAATTAAAGTTTTTTTGAATGACATGTGACAAAGTTTGATAGGCTTGGCATCTCTTTTTGACAGGATGTAGTAGAATTAAATGTTTTAGCAGAACTGCACTACATATCTAGACGGTATCAAATGCCGTAGATATTTAACCAACATCAAAGAAGATAATTTGGCCAATTTTGCCAGCCCGCCGCGCATCGAGACAGGTATTTCGCGGACGGGCATCAGTCACTTGAGTAGCACTGGCACAATTTATTTGCACGTCCTTCTTACGATAATCGTAATGAAGAATAAGCTCTTTTCGATATTAAGAAGGCATTCAAACTCTAGATAGATTTTACAGGCTAGAGTAGCACGCTTCGGTACTGGTAAAAATAGTGGTAAATTATGGCCCTAAGTCAGTGGTGTAAAAGTGGCGGCCTCCGGGCCAAATGCGGCCCGCGACCCCTCAAATAACATTTTGACCCTCGAGCGAAGGCTTGAGGGCCAAAATGTTGGCATTGCATCCGCGACCGCCAAACGTGCGGCCCGCTGGAGGCTTAATGCGGCCCGAAATTTGAGCATTGCATCCGGCCCGCGACCTGTAAGGGTCGAAATTTTAGTATTGCATGCGGCCCGCGACACCCCAAGGTGCGGCCCGCCCGAGACCTGATGCGGCCCGCGACTCCAAAAAATTCCGTTGGCTCTCAAACTTCTTCACGCTTTCTGCATCACTAAATTTGCATCAAAATGCATGTAGGCCGTCAGGGTTGCCTGACGGCCTGCACCTATTTTTATATTCTTCCAGAAAATAATTATGCGGAAGCAGGTAGCGCAATCGAGATCAAAAATGAACATTGTTACTAATATGCAAGCAGCAATGGAAGACATCACGGCAAGCGGGGATGCAAACAGCTATGACGTGACACGACCTGACGACTTCAAGTGCGAAGCGCCATGGACATGGATAGCGAAACAAGGATCGGTAGCTGACCCGTACCTCGTCGAGGAGCAGGCCTCACGGTGCAAGCAAGTCAAGACTAAGTCCGACGGTAACGTTGCCTGTAACGATATTACAATTGCTTCAGATTGGGTTTTAGGTACATGTACATGTAGATAAATGAATGCCCTATTGCTTGCATGATATGGTAGCGCAGCTGAACTAACTTTTGCTAGACTTGTGATTGTTTGAATTTCACATGTTCATGAAGTAGGTGAAAACGGTGAGCATTCAAAGTCTAACCTTTAACTTTTCATTTGAAAAATTCCGCTTTTTCGCATATTTGAAAGCAGTCCCGGATGTGATCCATACATGTACGTGCAACATTGTGGATTTTTGTTCGCGACACTCAATTGGCTAAAAAATAGCAAGAATGATCCATCTGATTGACACGACCTATTCGAAGTCTGGGTCTACCCAGGGACTATTCCAATTGTTCGTTCCTCTTCCACTTTCAATTAATCCAACTCCTACCAAAACATGTAGCGTTTATGGAAACCAGCACTCTATCGAAGTACAAGTGGTAGGTAATATCAGACCCTGAAAAGACGGAGAACTCGTACGATGAGACGAAGCAGAGCACGCTAGCGGAGCATATCGATGACTCTTCTATACAGGGATGGATATAAGCGGCGTCGCATCGCAGTTTAAGATGCACTGTGGGGTCGATTGCGAAACAAAAACTTAAACTGCATCGCAGTAATTGCCATGAGGTATCGTGTAGTATTTTCAGATTTAAAAATCAGTCTGATATCAACATAAAGGCTAGACTCCTGAGTGTCTGTTAGCTAGGGTTAGGCTATGGGCTATGGTATTGCGGATAGGACCACTTGTGCGAATTTTCTAGCGAAGTCTCGCTGAAAGAATTTAAAACTTTTATTCAGATAATGGTATATAATTATCGATCCATTGTGATCAGCATTATGTTACCCAAAACTACGCCACACTTTCCTGAACTGCTCCACAAAAGAAAATGCGTGGAGCAACATACATACATACGTAAAACTGCTCCACACTCCGAAAACAGTATATATCCATGCCTGCTTCTATATGGGTACCGTTGAAATACGTGAATGTTGGCAACAACAACGCGTTAAACCAGCATAATGCGCAAGGGAACGTCTTGATAGCTCTTTCTGAGTTTATTTTATGCAAGTCATCCGATCCTCTTTGACCATATGACCCTCGCTTCTGGCGGAAGAGGTTTGAAAGAAAAGACTTCGAATATTTCCAAAGACTGTTAGGACTTTAAAATTTGAGCGTGTGTAGTACAATTTTCATTATTAAACGTGTTCATCAGTATCGTTATTTTTTATTGTTGGCAACACTAAAATATATAGTCTGACTTCTTTAGTGTTGAGAACAGAGCGGTAGGGAATACATATATGTAACATTTCCGATGACTATACACACTCGCTTCCACTAGACTACTAGTTCTCCGCAAATTACCAGTTGGCTATGCGTGCATTTGAAACATCAGCCAAACGATGATTGTAGCCTAAAGCTTCATTTTCTTGATTCCTTTCCGTAATATCGACAACTGACACGATATACTCGTATATATATATTCTTTTAGTTACCTGTACTTCAGATGGATACTACACAATTCAGGAGCCCCCTGCTAAATTCAAGCTGAGCCTTTGCAAAGAGAGGTGCCTGCGCCCGCTGTGTACCCGTCGAGATCGCTGGATTGCTGCGGGGGTCCTGCTAGCCCTGTTCGCCCTTCTGGCAGTCGGACTGGAGGTGTGGGTGTGCGTAGTGAGTCACCGAACAAACGAGGAGCAATGCGCTGACCTGAGGGTTACATGTACATGGCTTTAAGGATTGTTCGCTTATCGATGAAATACCGTAAAACATGAATTTTTGCGTGCATGTAATTTTTGAGAAATTTCGCGAAACCAGAAAAACTCGAGAAAAGTACATGCGCCAAAATAAAGTTGCGGAAGCTATTTATAATGGGCAGTCCTCAAAAACGCGAGAATTAAGTGCAGAAAAAGTGGTTAATTTCTTAGAGCCAAAACTGCCAAAATAACACGCAGTTCAAAATTCATGCTTTACAGTAGCGTTAAGAAGTACTCGCATCTCCGAAAATGAGTTAACGGGTTTGTAATAGCAGATGTATTACGTGTTAATCATACAGTTTGACGATTTAGTACAAGCTGTGCATTTCGATACGATGCATGCGAACCTGCATCATTGTTTATTTGTGTATTGTGAAACCGTAATAATCCGTATTTAACTTTAGAATCTCCAGTTTCGTACAACCCGTCGCCCATAACGTCAACACAGACGCCATTGATCACACAGGCGCGAAAAGAAAAGCTCCAAAAATCTGCTTTAACATTTTTACTGCTCGTTTCAACATATTGCTACCAGTCTTCAGCGACGTTTGGGTGTTGTTGCTTTCTTAATTACAGCACCTTCGATAAATGTGTGCATTCCACGCTCTATGTAGCATAGGCTAAAACAATATTTGATCGTTCGGCGTCGGTGACCACAGTCTCTGCAACTGCTGCTGCGCCGCTGCATCGACCACAGTAACTGTTGTCAGGGCTGCGACAAATGTGTCGACCTTTACATCACCAACTGTGGTCCCTTCATCCACAACGGAGAAACCCCGAGGTAAAGCAGTGCGATCCTGAGAGCGTATTGATTATGTCGCTACTCTAATTATGTCTTTGTCAAGTGAGCCTAGAGATGTTGATCGAAATGTTCAATTGTGCATTACGCGACGTGTTTAAGAAAAGGACTTTTTAAAATTAGATTTAGCACTATTTTATTTAAGTTGTGTGATGCGCCCAAAAGATACACAGGCTTAATTATAGGAGTGATAGGAGTGCAAGCAGTTTTAATCAACACTTTGGAGTTGTGTTCTCTGCGACTGGGCGTGAAGCCTGTGTGATCAATCTGGTGTCGAACGGCAACGAGGACCCACCCTACCCATTCGCCAAGAATGCCAGCGACGGCGCTTCAGTGCTGTCGACTAACGCCCGCGGAGTTACTATGGCAACTCTCGACCCGAACAACGCAACGTACCGCTTACAAAGAGCGTAAACTGTGATAACTTCGTCGCTGACCCCCAACCGCTAATAACCTACATCGATCAGATGCCCGTTGGTATAGTGGGCCTGTGTGTCACATATGATGAGCCGGAAGCTCAGCTCAAGCCAGCATACGGAACGTTTCTTTCGTCGTTCGGTGTCGATCTTCGCCCGCTGATATACCTCGGCATATTGCATTCGTGGCTGTGGTAGGCAGGCCGAACAAAACGAGACTGATTCTGCTCGATCGGGGCCGCGGACCTGCCTATTTTGAACGTCATTTGAAGATAATTACTCTTTAGCCTATAGACGCAACTATTCTGAAAGTCATAGGATGAGCTATTTATTGAAAGGTCAAACGTGCATATTATATACCATTTAAAAACCCACATCGCAATTATGCGCCATTTTGTGGAGGTGAGAAAAAAAACTTTGAAAATTGATAACAATATTCTAACAATCTGACACTTCAACCTGACCTACATGTATGTCTTAACGAAGCCAACTGAACGCCATTTGAGTATGAAGCAGTTCGTCGCACTGCCGTTTTTCACAACATTGTGTTATGGGTTGTGTTGTAGTTTCGACCTCATCAGAAGTCATTTTGACGTCCATGTCAAGAGTACTAGCAACCAACTTCTCAGCAGTTGTCGATTGACTTGATTCTTTAATGTCATTCGGCTAAAATTGCTTTAAATAATCAACGAATATTATGATGATACTGAGTGCTCAGACTCGGTGGCGCGCTATACATGTAGCTGGGAGAAGATAGCCTACCCGGACGTCTTGATTGCAACTCATTCGCGTTAAAAAACGGGGGATGGTAAAGTAACAGCAACAGTAAAGTAACAGTCTTCAATGACAGGCCTGAGCAGAGGTTTCCAGGCTTTCATTTATTTAAAGTTGGCAACTTCATTGTCGGTTGAGGGATGTTCATTATACAAGTCGTGGTTCAGTTAGTGCGCCACAACAATTAAATATGACCCGTGATTCCATGACGCTTCATCATGACGCTGGGCCCTAGGCTATGAGCGACACGGCTATGTACACGCATGGCACGAGTCTCAAACTATCTTAAAGATGATAGCTAGAATGCGTTACTGTACTCTTCCACTGATGTTGTCTCTGTGAGTTAACACCTGAGACAGTCGGTTAACCTGTATTACACGCTGACTGTAACCATGGCCGCAACAACCTATTGGGACCACGGGACGCGTCCCCTCCAACTTTTGGAACATAAATATTACCCAGCCATT
>JAQIWG010003498.1:0-17746 GCA_034695025.1 Chamaedrilus cognettii
TGATGTTTTTCCATCTCCGTTTGCATGACATATTCTTGGTGCGTTAAAAGTGCAATATACATACATACATACATACCTGCAATGAAATTGTATGTATGTGTAATTGTGTATACTGTAAAACATGAAATTTTTGCTACATATAATTTTTGCGGTTTTGCTCGCAGAAATTTTGCTGCACTTATTTGCCCGTTTTGAGAACTTCCCATTATAATAGCTTTTGCAGCGTTATATTTGCTGCATGTAATTTTCTTGAGTTTTCGCAATTCGCGCAATCGTGAAATTCGCGAAAATTACATGCACACAGAAAATTCATGTTTAACAGTACATGTATATAAAGTATATTCCATAGAGATTGTCTAATGGAGTGCCTATTATATAATAGTTATCCGAGCTACCGGTTCTTTGATCGATCCTACTAATTTTATGCTCGTGTGGAAGGGGGCGCTAAACCTGAGATTAATGTTAGAATTACATTGCGTGTTCAACGTCGGATTTCCAGCCATGTTTCCAACACGCTTGTTCCCGGAACACGATCCAGGAATATGCGTGTTTACTTTTTGATTGGTTAGAGTCCTCGCTTCGGGGAAGGCGCTCGTAAGAAAAAAATGTTTGGAGCACGCCAATGAATATTGTAAATTAAGTGTTCATCGTCGGATTCCAGAAACATGACTGAGAATTTGACGTCCAACACATTACAAAACTTGCCATTGGAGTAGGCTAGCTTTCCCACATACAGCTCCTTGTAATAAAACCCCATTGCAAGCACTAACAACTAGCTAATTGCTATTTTGTGTTCCAGGGTTTCGAACCATACGACTGCGACTGGCGATGTGGGGACAAGGGAGAGTTCCTCGAATGCGCGGAGAACGAAATTGCCTGGGGAACGTGTGGATCGGCGGACTTCGCGCAGTGCACCGACCGGAAGAAATGTCCCGGGGAGCGCCTCTTCACCGCCATACAGTGCTGCAAAGTACGGATCACCGCAAAGAGAGTGAAACAGCTCGAAGAGATACCCAGCGAGTAGGCGGACACCTAAAAACAGTGCGATCATAATATGGCCTGAATGGGCGCGATAAAGGGATTATGCTCAAATCTGAAACTCTGGAGATCGAAATCAAATTATTTTCAAACAAGGTTATTCAAGTTGATTATTGATCAACAAGTTGATACTTTGATCGGCTGATAAAAAGGTTTGTGCCTGTGCTAAAGGTGCTATACTATGTATTGATCTCAACTACATGTAAACCAGTGTGTACAAATTATAATAATATTCATATTCCATTACAGGCTCAGCAGCAGAGATACAAATGCAAAAAAAAATGGCTTTCAATGCCATACTGCAAAAGCACTCCAAAAACTCTGACATCTATTAACATTAAAATGACAAAGTTATTAGTTGTACCATTCGGCTTGGCAAAGATTATCAGAAATATGTGGCAAATATCTGAAAATATGTGCAAGATTTTCAACATGATTCAAATTCTATGTACCGTGAATGATCGTTGCGTGAGAAGATCATGCTATAATGTTATAGATTATATATTACGCATTTTATTATGCTGCATCAATGAAGTTCAATTTAAGTTTCAACACTGTACAAAATATTACAAAATTATAGACCTATAGGCTTGGTTCAAACAATACGTATCAGATGATCACAAATTTGAGCATGTAGCAGCTCAGCCAGTTAATTTACTCAGCTAATTTACAGAACTGGGGAAAATATACCATGTAATTGGCAATAGCGTAATTTAAATTGAGCAATCCAACGAAAGACACGATACCATGGAAATAATGAAATTGTGGTTAGTTTACGGTCAGTTTATGGTTACTTGATGGTTAAGGTTTACGACAGGTTTTGGTATGTTTTGATTCGCCACGTTGGGGTGTTTTTTGTAGGATTGCCAAAAATTGTATAGTTTATAAAAGTGTGTAGTTTATACTTGACTGCTTAATGTGCATCAACAACAATTATTCACAACGATTTTACCAACAACTTTTACAATGATGAAAACCTATAGGTCTATAAATTTCCAAGAACAAAATTTGGCACTGTTCTCAAAAATGACTCGACGACAGAATATAGAATACAGAACGAAATGCTGACAATAAAATAATTAGGATATACAGCTAATCAACGATCAGCTAAATATCTTGCAGGTTACAAGTCATATTTAATACCTATATGCTCAATGTGAGCTGCTATAAATTAATTATGAGATATCAGATACACCTTTGTTGCAAATATGTATTGGGACAAATTATTTTATTTATGAATTTCGTTCGAATTGCACGAATAGGTCTACTGTGCTTCAAGCACTTACTCCACAGCTCGTTTTAGAATTCAGATTCAAGGACACAATATTGGAGTTCTCTAAGCACAATTAACAAAGAATTCTAGTTGTAAAGTACGGTACTATACACTTGTAAAAAAATAACCACCTTTTTTCGTCTCTTCTGCTAATGTCCATGTTTTCACACAGGTTTAGACATATGCGGCCTTCTGAGGACTGCAGGGGCTCGGTTTTTACGGCTGGATGCCTTTCCTGACGCTAACCAAATAAATAATTATCTGGCTCGGGAGAAGTTTGTGGGGGAAATTTGTATACACTTCATTTGTGATTTGAAACCATTGGCTTAGCAAGTTTAGTTATCGTTTTATGAAACAAGTTTTTGTAAGTGGGATTAAAAAAACTAAAGACCTAAGTGGAACAAAATCACGACATCATGATTTTGATCATTTCACGTCATGGCGTGCAGTCTCATACAACAGGCGATAAAATTATCTTAAGATTTTCTTAGGCAACTTACAATTTTTAAGATCAGCAGTTAGTGAATTCCCAAGGTCCTGTTTCTCAAGCTCCCTACCTTTCAGCTTAAATTTAAGCCTAAATTACAAATTTAACAAAAATTTATCCATGCGCCGACCACCTTGAGGTAGTAATCATTTGGTTAATTGTGTGTGGCGGTGCGGAGTTTCAAATAACAAACGATAGGATGTTCCTAAGATTTTCTTCAGAATTTCTTAACATAAAAATTTGCCTAGGATGTTTTGAGAATCAGGCCACAGACCTAGATTAAGACTAGATGCAGTACACTTCATAGTACAGCTTTAATTGATGTCAATGCAATGAAGCAATAGACTACACAATGTATACTTGACAGAATATATTATAATGCCTTCTGTGTGACAAAATTTGTTCTATATAACAATAACAATAGCTATCAAGTACAAAATAAACTGCTCAAATATCAACGGTGTGATGACCTGCAATAATATCAGCATCTACCATCACATTAACAACAAAATTAACATACATTAATTAATGATTTACGCTTTTTACAGCACAATCTCATTGTTATAGAATCTCATCATTCAAGAATCTCAAGATAACATCGTTCAAAATAGCTTTACCCGATTAAAGATGCAAACAACTTATAATCACAAAAAGCATGAAAGTCCAGTAAATACTGCTAACAATGCTACTATGAGTCTACGAACGTTATAGACAGCACTTATCACACTTCAAAAACACAATAGATATAATAGATAGACTTTGAACAACTCACTTCAGCTTGTATGATAGTGTCTTTAAAACTGTAAGCATTACGGAATTAGAAATTCCTTTTTTAATAACGCTCAATGAAATCCCTTCGAAGTTCAACAAAAAGTATACCATTCTATGAATAATTGAAAGAAATATGAATGTCGAAAACTCCAGTAAGTTGTGTTGGCAAGTATTCAATCCGAACTATTTGCCTTAGCACTTAGAATCAATACTTCCAATGTCATCGACTCCTACGCCTGAGAATCAGACGTCTGCAGACCTGGTGACCAGGGCTTACAACTGTAAAAACGGGGTATAACAAGTTTGTTCTTTTTATACGCCAGATTTGTTGGGCGTATAATAAGGCCTATACATTTCTAAATGACATTTATTTATAAATACTATTGTTTAATAAATATTTATTTTATCCATGATCCAGTTGGTTATATAGCGATGGCTTGCCACTCCATGCCCGTAAACAGTGAAGCGATTGCTGGCGATTTCACGGTTTGTAGAGAGGATCGCTCCAATCAGAGATGTGGGCGGGCTGTGTGTACTTCTGCAGCGACGTCTTGTTGTAGACCGGAAGCAGTTCGCTGGCATCACTTGGATACAACTAGAGGCAGATGAATATCTATGTTTGGTACAGACGCAAATCTATGGCACATGAAAATCTATTTGTATATGCAAGGGTTGAATGCAAAAGTTAAACACTTCTTTATTTAATACCAAGTATCACATACTTCACGTATTATTTAATTCAGTTTGGAAATAAAATGTATACAACCATAGATAGTATAATTGAGAAAAATACAAAATGCAAAGATCTATTGATCAAATAGAAGAATACGCAATAATCAACTTTTGTCACGCTCATATCTTATTAGACAGGCCTGTTGATGAGGGTTCTTGACCCGACACGTGCAAGTAAACGGCCATGCAGCCATAGAGCCTAGACAATTATTGCCCTATCTTTGCTATAATGCTAGTTAGGACAAAGTAGATCATGAAGAATCCATCTCGACTTGGCGCTTGCATAACAGGAAAAAATAATATTTGTTAGACTGCTCTGAAGATAATCCTGAAAAATCATGACCGACTTTACATCTATGAATTTTGACAGAATTATGCCTTAAACTGCAACTAGCATTATGCTTACTTCATTTCATACAAATCATAAACTTAAAACGGCTGCCGAGTAGCTGGAAAGCAAAAACACAATCGCATTATGAATTTTGGAAAATAGAAGCTCTTCCTACCTTCAGGCAAAGCATTGCGTCTGTTCCATAGCCATCGATGGAGTTGAGCCACAGGTCTCCATTGAAATATCGAGCGTAGAGGTGCGACAAAGGTAGACCGTACCCATATCCAGCCTGAACGTTATGCATAAGTCATGCATAAATATGTTTAAAACGTTTAACTTTGCCTAGATCTTGGTTAATAACACCTCAAAGCAATGACAGCTTTTAAAATGTCTTTGTAGACCTGTTTACTAGTCCAGCAGTGCAGTATAAAATGATAAGAGCTACATTTTGACACAATAATATATATTCTGTATAAATAGTAATAATATTGAAACAACAAGAATGAAGTTGAACGCTAAAAGTATGTTACACGACAGAGCACTGTTAAAATAAAATAGACATACTAGGCTATTATTCCAGTTAGGCCTATATAATTATAGTTATTATAGTTTTAGCTCTACCATCTAACAAACTTTTGTCATCCAACTTCTCCTATGTCGTTTCAATAGTGATGCCAACACCTACTTTTCACAGTAGGCCTAGTGTTAATTACCCTAAGTTCCTGACCCAAATTTGATTCCTACCATTGGCGTTACTTCATGCTGTTCAGGGCGTGGCGCAGTGGAGTAGGTGTAGTTGAACAGCAACCCGATTTCACTTCGACGAATGCCGCCACCCTGATCCGATACCTTTTTAGAATAACAAACAACAATAACGAAATAACAACATACAATTTCTTCTTACGCCAATAAACCAGCCGAATCGAAAATGGACTATCAACTTCAATTATAACTATTTGTCAGCCCATATATAATCGTTTGTATTTTGGTTGCATATGGATCGAACCGCCACTAATGAAACGTTTTCTATTAAACATCAGATTTTTATAATCTTTTATAAATTTTTGGAAGAAAAAATCTCAGCTTTGTCCTTAATTGACTGTACACAATTACGAAGTATTCAGGCTTATTAGTACAAGAATTTTTTTACAGTATGGTAACTTAAATACTTCATGTTATATTCACCCGAAAGGTGATATCACTGTGACCCTTGCAAATGAGAATTTTGATTTTTGGCAAATCAGCCTTTCCTTCATTGTATTCTACGACAGCCCGCATCGAATTCTGCAATAAACAAGGTTTAATAATTTGTAGCATCGCTAAAATTACAATAAATGTACAAAAAGAGTAATTTCTCAAAATATATTAATATTAAATATTTTCTATTCTACGCACGAATAAAACGTACTACAATCATCTCAAACCAATGGCTCACAGATGAGCGAATATCGTCAGTATTTGATCCTATACATGATAGGTCTACGTAAAAAAAAATTCGGTACATTTCTGTCGGCGTACAAAATTTTCAAATATAAACTACAAATATTTATAATATCAACACTGTAAAAAGCTCAAAATGAATTAAAAGTAGCCTAAACCGAGTCCATAATTGTGAATTAAACATCATCTATCATTCAAAGTAGCATTAAATCTTTGAAATTTCAATCCCTTGTCTAAAAACTTAACATTAATAATTTTTTGCAAGGAGTAAAAGAATTCAATATCCTATTGTAAAAAAACACATTTTAAAATAGTCACATTATAGACATATTCCTTACTTTTAAAATCTCGAACAACATGTGATGAAGATGCGTTGGGACATATGTCATTGTGATTCGACTATCAACTTCTCCCTTTGCATAGGCTGAAATAGTATCCAACGGTTGTTAAGCACATCACGTGATTCATACAGCAGGCCTAAATAACAGTTGATCCAACACAGTAATTTATATGAATGATACATCATATTTTAAATGATATTATCGAATGCAATGTTCACTCTAAATTGCAAGCTCAAGATCTTCGGATCCCAGCTCTAGACATCACGCACAAAAAATTAAACGCCGTGCATGATATTTTGAGGTGCCAACTAATAAATTTTAACATAGTATTGATGAAGCAAGAGGTGCTTTGAAGTATTCCTTTGAATTCTTATTTATCTTTAATAGTTTTATCACATCGGTGACTCAATGTACATGTATCTATTCAGAGTATAGCGTTTTAAAGCAGTTTCAATAGTCACACCGATTCCCGTGCAACAACATGGCAACCGAAGACAATTAACTGTTGTCCGTTGGACCCTAAATTTTAAAATGTGCGCAAAATATTACAATGGAAAAAGCCTAATTTTGTAATTAATGTCGTATGATTTCATTGTACCCGTGCAAAAACCAAGTTCAAGCTCACGATTCATCGCTGGCGACAGCAATGTTTAGACTTCAAACCAACCGTTAAAGTCGCCATCTTGGTGCACAGACTGTGGGACAGGCCAGTGTGCCCATTTTTTAGCGAATACTTAAAGTGTTGAATAGTGTTTAAGGAAAGTGTGGATAGAGTGCCCAAGACTAAAAAAATGTACCGGGTACACTCAACGTTTTGGAAAAAATGAATTGGAAAAATGGAAAAAGCCGTACAATACGGTATTTTAATTGTGGCTATAGCTTCTTCACTTGGGCTATGCACTAATTTTGGAACATTTTTCATCTGGCATAGCTCTATTTCATCAAAAATTCAGAGCAGTGTGGACTATATACCCATTATCATATTTCTGTTTAATACTGTGTAGTTCTTATTGAGTATTCTATAGGCTACACTATGCAATGTTATGGTATCCGGTTGCCATCTCAGACACTACATGTAGAGCTTTTTTGAAACTGTTGCATTAAATTAACGAAATGTTTGCTTGACATTGATAAAGAACTAGGCTCATACTAAAGTCCATTCGATGGCCGCCAACTTCAAACACAATAACTAAATTTTAGCACACTGCATTTCTCCTTTTGCGAAAAACAGACATCTGCGAAAAACAGACATCTGTGGTACCAACTGTCATTTTTAAAATTCTTAAATCTTGTGTAAAGATCCGCTTTAACAGAGTTCTATTTTTTAATATTGGTCACTACACTTAATTGTTAAACTTAGCAGAACTTAACCAAATAGGCCTACTGCAAACCTTCACATGTTAGGCTATCAACGCTATAAAAATGTAATGTTATAATAATGTTGCAATAAATTAAACACAAGGGCAGAAACTTTGTGAGCAGAGGAGTGCATATACTCACAATTTCGACACTCAAACTCGCACTCTGGGGCAACCATGTAACACTGCTCGCACAGCAATCGTGCATCATTGTAAGCATCTGAACGAAACACAGCTAAGAACTATTATAGCTGTTTAGCCCATAGCCTTGGTATAGCTAGTGATGTATTAGAGTATAATTGTATACTGTAAGACATAAAGCCGATAAGGTTAAAACTCTGGTCATTTTGCAAAAATGTGAAAAAAAATTGGCATACAGGTGGGGGGGGTGATTGATTTTTTGGCTTATTTAGCCAAAATATTGCTTACTTTTCTTACTTTAGCATTGACAAACTCTACCTTACATGTTGGTGGGGGGTGCATCCTCTTTCATCCATAACCTTGAACCGCCCTGATTTCTAATATAGCCAGTTTAGCCAATATACTTCACAATCGGCTCGGCCAGACTAGCTATGAAATTTGAATCCAAAATTAAGCTCTGTGTTAACAAAACATCACAGAGTATCACAGATATAATAAATTAACAGAAGATTTCAAAACGTAATGATCAAAAGAACAGAAAGGTACCGTGGCAAAGAAGCACTACCATTATGGCATATACATGTACACTGTATGCCAGAATGGCATACATGTATATGCCAGAATGGTAGTGCTTCTTTGCGCTATCCCTTTTATATATACATACATATATATCATGCGCAGCAGGCCTATTAAATTTTTAAAAGTGACAATTTTGGCTAAATTGGTTGTTGAAGCTTGAATAGTGTAGTCATAGTCTGCGCACTGTGGATAAGCCTGCGCACTTTGGTAGCACAAGGTTCCAGATTACTTATTTCAGTTCACTCTTCCGAACTAAAGAAATTGTTTTGCACGCTGTAAAGCCACTAATACCATGCTTCATGCACCTGTTCAGTATTAACTTAAAATTTTTATTCATAGATATTGCGATTCTGCAAGTGCCTGCCTATACACAGCATAATAAAGAAATCAAAGAGAAAATGAAATCAGTGAAAAAAATGCAAACCTTCTGCAATGGATTTCACATCACATTTTTGATCGATTGCACCGACGTGACTCCCGTCACTTTTCATCTCGGTGAACATGTGCACTGGGCAAAAGAAAGAAGCGTTATTAAATTTGCTAATAAACTTATTTGACAATAATCGCATTATAGAAAAACACTAGGCCTACATCACACAAACAGCAGAAAGGACTCACTATGCTGATAGATGAGTACGTGAGGCAGTAGGACTCACTATGGTACAAGCATGCAAAGCAGCAAGACTCAATATGCTGCTTGACGATCATACAAGGCAGCAAGACTCACTGTGTTGGTGGATGAGCATGCGGACGCTGATGCGGTTGAGGTAGAAGCGGTCGAGGAAGTACTGAATGCAGCGCTGGACGTGTCGGTCGTGTCCCGCGCGCCCGTTCGCCTCTTTCATCTCGAGCAAACCCTGCGCCATCGTCTCCACCACCTTCGAGTGGCGCGTCAGCATCGTCGCCAGAACCTCGTTAAAACTGCACAGCATACGTAAAGGCGTGTTTACATCACGTCCCCAATGACATCACTAGAAACCGGCTAAAACACAGCTGCCAATGCCCCACTTCAACTTGCGGCCCGGGTAATGCTAAACATGCATGAATTCATTATAGCGGGTTATCGCTTGCCAAGTGTCGGTTACTAGTAAAAAGTAAAAACTGCACACATTGCACAAAAAATTACAATTTCAAATAAATTCAAACTAATATAGTATTCAAACTAATATAATAAATTCAAACTAATATAGTATTGATAGCAGACCCTTTGTTAAATTAAGTAAAAGTTAGAATTCAATAGATCAATCTTACCTATTTAGAATTTTTTCATTTGCTGGATTGCTATCTTTGAATTCCATGATCTCACTGAAGCTTTGGGTGTACCTTCAACATTCATACACTGAAATTTCTGACAGTTAAAATGGTGAGAAGTTACAGGAAAATATTGCTCGCAACGCAAACATTAGCCTACAAGATCAGCACTTTTTTGATGCTTAATTAAAAAAATTATTGTGAACGGCAAACGCATTATAGTATGCAAAATAAGGTAAGAAATCTGTGAAGTCATGAAAGCAAATTTGGTTTTGTGAGGGACTCTATATTGCGAAAAACGACAAGAGAAGAGTAAACTACACTGCACCGAAAATCACTGTAGGCTTAGAAATCATAACAAAGCGATTTGAGGTTAAAAAAATACACAAGCCAACTGAGCCTTTTTTGGATATCAATTTCTATATCAGCGCAAAAATTAATTGCAATTAGACTTTTTTTAAGTTAAATATTTAGTAAAAGCAAATGTCTCACACACAAATACTCAGAGCTTTTTCCATTTAGTACTTAGCCTATGCACAAATTTTCAAAATCTGACCCCCCCCCCCACAGGAAAGTGTACTTACTCAGATTTCCCCCATCCCCCCGTAATTACTTACGCTTTCCATATCTGTACGCTAATAGTAGGTATCCTAATTCTTGATCCAATGCCAGTCGTTGCCAGAAAGTTCTTTTTAAAGTTTATCATAGAACTAGAAGCCAATTTACAGCTACAATTTTTCAGTGCAAACTTCAACGCTTCCAAATTTCTTAACGTCAAGTTCCTAAACAAAACTTATAGGCTGAGAGAGCAGACAATGGTCATATACCATCTGATTAAAGTATACAGCTCATTTTGTTGGCAACCCACAATACTAATGTTATACTCCTACATGTAGTTCATGCAAATTTAACCATATCAGTCCAATAATAAGCTCAAGGTTTTTAACTGAACACAACTATTATAGGTTTACATTTAATATCAATTCAAAGGCCCCCTTAAGATTACTGTATATTTAAAGGTACCGCAATCAGCTTTGATATCAAAAGTGTTGTTGTCAAGTAAACATACAGACAATCATTCTGCTCAACAATCTGCTCAATCAACTGACTAGGGCAAAATGAGTACAGTAACTATATCAGTTCTGCTATGTAAATTTTATATTATAGTTCCATTGAAGGATAGCAGATGAAAATAACGTAAAGTGAGACATTATAAGGGCTTCAGGGTCTTCTTTAACTTCATTGGGAAGGTCAAATAAGCAAGAGACCTAAACTAAATGCTCCACCTCTCTTTTCATCGAAAGACATCGTCAACAGTACTATTCAAAAAGACCTTGTCACACAACGTTAGAGTCAAATCTTATAAAAGGTCAAAAAACAGACAGCTTCAAATACACATAAATAATTTTTTTAAATTGTCAGCTTTACATGTTTAGCCCTATTTTCAGTCCTTCCCTTCGCAGGCAGTAGGCGTAGCAATACTATTCTCCTGAGGAGAGATTTTTTGGCCTATTTGGATAGGCCTAAGCTTTAATCAAGCCTTGTTTAAGGACAATCCAGTTTAAGCCAGAAAATGAATAATAAATAATGCTCATTGCTATGCTCATTGTGCTGGAAAGCTCTCCCTGAGGTCAAAGCACTCCAGTCTCCATATATGTACTGATAGCCAGTGATAGACTGATTATAATTATCTCGACGCTGCAAAGTCCAAGGCATTCAATGCCTAGGCGTCAATTTTCAGCTGCTCAAGGACAAGCAGTGAAACGGTACACGTGGTTGACAAACAGCCAGCTAGAGTCGGACAAGTAGTCATAGTCATTGATCCAAAGAATTCTGCTCTTGCTAATCTAATCTTGTGTACAAGTCATTAGTCAATTCTAAAATTGTCCAGCAATTGACAATGTTGCCTGTGGAATATGGTCTAACTGTCCATGATCTGGCATGGAAAGGCAGCGCATACTGGTATTAACATGTGGACAGGATGAACTGGTATACGATTTACAACACAAGAATGCTTTTCCATTCCCGTTTGTTGGCCATTTTTGGGTGCGTTGGAAGTGCTTTATTCATTTTATACACGGTTACAGTTACATATATAACTTTAACAAGCTAAACTGAAGACTTAAGTAGGCCATGCATCAATGAAAAGAAAGAGGTGAACATCTAAAAATAGGCCATGTTTTAAGTTTTGCACTAAACCTTCGGTTTTCTGAACAACCTGCCTCAAGAACAGTATGAAATTGTGGACCATTAATTTGTCAACTTTAATTGCAATACCTCCAACCAATTAATATGAAAAATCACTGCAACAGTACTTTAGACATGAAAAAAAATAAATGTTAGTTAAATTTTTTTTATCAACCGTCACCAGGTGGGCTATAGTTCTTGTATGACTATAACTCTTGCAGGCTTCGTCAGCTAACTTCTGAATTTGAAAAACATTCAGTTGGTAGGCCTAGCTAGTGGAGTTTTTGAATTGCTGTGTAGCGAACATTTACAGAAATAAAAAAAACCAGAGGGTTTTCTCCAATCATCTTTCAATTTACAGATTCGTTACAAATCTGCTTCATTATTAATGACATTCATCATAATTATGCCATGTAGTTCAACAGTGAACAAGGACAGTTATTATTATTATCACTCATTGCGCTTCATCAGCGCTCCCTCAAAGTAGCTAAAAAGTAGCAAAGTAGCTCCCTAAAAGAAGCTATTCTATATTATTTATTTATTTTTAAGGCGCACCTTTATGGAATATATATTCTGTGTGTGTTGCTGTTGGAAATAATAAAAAAATCAGCTAGACACCAGATCACAGCGAGGCGCTGTCGTGTAGCGGCTAAGGCGTAGGAGTGAGTTCCATAGACCTGAGTTTAAGTCCCTAGAACTATAAAACCATGGCGTTGCAGGCCCTTCAGAAAGCTTTAAACACACAAGACTTAGTGTCGCTAGCTGCTAACCCCATGCCAGATAATTATTTATTTGATTGGCTTCAAGAAGGGCTTCATACACCCTTAAAAATCCAGCTCGTGCAGTCCTCACCAGGGCGTAAACGTCTAAACCTATGCGAAAATATGAACATTAACAGAATAGACTTTAAAAGGTGGTTAGTTCAGCAAATCATCAGCTTGCTATGACAGTGCGAAATAGAGCACTAAGCATACTGTACCTTTACATTTATTCATACATCAACCACAAACGATTCGAATGTTTTCGGTTCAAGTATCATCTTGATTAATTTATGAAGTTATAACAGTTGATCGATTGATGAAAATAGGGGTAGTACCCACAAAGGGCCCAGTACATGTGAATACTTTACCAGTCATCACCTACAACCACTGTGTAGATTACACACTGCAACATTTAGTCAACTAAAACTGTGAGAGCATACACTCACCAATCTTCCACAAGTTGTATCGACGGCGCGCTGTATATCGTTTCAGGAAGAGCTCTGAATTCCTTCATGATATTCGCTAATCTGACCAGAAGCTCCTTGCTGAGAAATATGAAGGAATTTCCACATGAGGATTTGGATTTATTTGAACCTAGAATTAAAATAAGGAAATGAATTAGATCTAAAATGCTGCTAATCTATAGACTACCATCGCACAACAGATCAGAACACAACAATACTTATATGATTGATAAATGAAATAAAATTAACTACATCTAATGCCATAAGTTTTGCATAATTAATGCTATATTTAAATAAGCTATTAAATTTATAGGCTAGCTGAGCAAAATAACCAATATCTATTCATGCAAAGATATACAGGATGTGTAAAAAAAACCCTAGCAGATTCGCCATAACTCAGTCAAAAATAGACATTTTTGCTTCATCTTTTCAGGGATTGTAGCTGAGATAATTTAGCACAATTTCTGAAAATTTCACTTGAAAATCCGTTTGCTTTCAAAAGTTATGTATCTTTTTCCAAAAATCCAAAAAATTGTTTTAACCAACATGCAAAATTATCTCTGTAAAGAGCATTTTGATGCCTCTCAGTCGCAGCGATTTGAATCACTGAGGATAAATTATAAGCCCTGAAAGGAGTCGACTGGTTTGGTCAACAATATAGCCTTGATATTTTCTGTATTCGCCATCTGCTCTGATGAATGCTTGGTGTCTGCTTTAGCATGCATGCATGGCTTTGTTGATCGGCTGCTGCAGCCGATAAAGATTTTTTGACTTTTTTGGGAAAAGATTCATAACTTTTGAATGCAAGCAGATTTTCAAGTAAAATTTTCAGAACTTTTGTCAAATTATCTCAGCTACAATCCCTGAAAAGATGAAGCAAGCAAAAAATATTAATTCTGACGGAGTTATCGCGAATCTGCTAGGGTTTTTTTTGTTGGGGCGCACCCCGTAGGTGATTCTATTGCAAAATAAAAGGCTACAACAAGGGGAAACAGAAACTTAGCATTGCTGACTGTAGGCCTGCAGTACAAAAATGAACTATAACTATTGGTCGCTAAGGTATAATGCCTCATAATTAACATTCGATCTGCCGCGCATCAGAGCTAATTTGCTTTTTTGTTTAGCTTCCTGCGCAATGGCATAATATCGGCATTGAACAATATGGGGCCAATAGATGGGTTGAACCAATTTCACACTGGACTACAGGCGTCTTGCAACTGGTTTCTGCCCATTGCCAACCTTATCCTGCATAAACAATAATCGATCAATGTTCACCAGTTGCTTAGCATAATATAGTACTCATCTCCAGATGAGCATCAGCGATAGGGCTACATGCAAATTTGTCGAAAGCATTATCAATATAGACTCGGGCTGTTCTGCTAGATTCTAGATAATCATAGTAATCCCATACCGATTCGATACTATACTCATTCGAATACTGCTAACGTTACAAAATTTAAGTATGTTCCACAACTACAAAATGCAGACTTACTAAAAGTATATAAAATTCAGAAACGCAGTACAAAAAAACATGATACAAAATCTCTGTGAAACAAAAGAATACTCTGATAGATTTGCGTTTAATAATTATTATATATCTTAAGTTGAAAAAGAGATGCACAAAGGCTTAAGAATTTATATACTATATAACATACAAAAGGCCTACCGTATATAATTATAAAATATATGACATTATATAATATTATATTATATATCTCACTTTATAATATTAATATAGGCCTACAGTAAGGCGCTGTGGTGTACAGGGAGTGGTGAAGTCGTCGGGCGAAGAGTCAGGAGACCTGGGTTCAAGTCCCCCGCTGGCAACTATGAGACCATGAAGCTACAGGCCCTTCAGCAAGGCTGCTAAACACACAAGTGTCGCCAGCTGCTAACTCGGTGCTAGATAATTATTTATTTGGTTGAGCACTGTCACGAATGCGCAACACGCCCGAAAATAAAAAAATCCTTAAAAAATAAAAAAGTTTGGGAAATTTGATAAAACGCGCCCAACAATATTTTGTGCGGGCTCCGATGAAAAAAATTAAACCTGTGTGAAATCAATAATTCACTAAATTATTTTTGTGAATGAATTACTCTGCCAGTGTATGTTCACAACGCCTTTAAAGTAGGCTAGACATCCAAGCTTCTAGCAAAGAAGCTTAGATGTAAAGAAGAAGAAGCAAAGAAGATTCTATCGAAATAATTTATTATGCAGGAAATACAATGTACTTCTAATTAATGATGCACCAATGACAGGCTCACAGTGCACCTAAAGCAGGTCTATTGAATTACAAGTTTGCAACCATCACAGCTACTGTATGTTTTTCCCCATGGACTAATGCAAATAATGGAGTCCGAATGTAAACGAAGTCTATGGGAGGTGTTACACATTATATTCACCCTACACCAAAACAGCCGTCTTACAACCGTCTGAGTTGAATTGTGTAAACATTTCATACTATCGATGATAGTTCGATACTCGAGTGTGATGTACTGGTACATGCAGCACGCAGTATGATCGTGTCACATCCACTCATCATCCCGTGATATATATTCTTGTAATTTGTGTTATTGCAGGCCTCTACATCTAGGCTTTGTCAATGTCGTCTTAAGCAAACTGAGATGATCATATTTAACCAAATAACCCCGTAGCGGTTTTCAGTATCATCCTTGTTAACTACTACTTGTTGCACCTAAAAGCTTGCTATATAGCCATTGATTTTCTGCTGTTGATCAGTCGATAAAATATAGCACAAGTGGATAATATTGATATTTACCTATAATGTAAGTTTCCTAAAAAAAATTGGCAATTTGCACCACCTTCAGATTTTAAAGCAAGGCCTAGTTTGTCAATGCGCTCACTTTCGTTATCATTCTTAAAGATATTAACTGGCCTAAAACAACTCGGCTTCATACTGCAGCCTAGATTGTGATATAAAGTAAAAAATGTCTCTGATATCATTGTTTGTAAAAAAAAATGCATAGGCCTACATAAAAAATTGCATTCCTCGCCCCGGTTGCAATATGTACATAAATATGCCTCTATCAATATACAAAACATATAGAAATATACACACTTGCAGAGCCAATATTCTTATTCAATAATATACAAATAGAAACTAACTTTCAAAAGATAGACTACTATTTGCCTTGCAATGCAATCCAAGGCCTTCAATAAAGCATAACTCTCATTCAAACTCTCCTCGAATTCAACCTAACATTTCTTCTAAAGCTGTACAGACTGTACATAATAACAATAATTCAACAATTTACTAAGCAACACCAGAGGCTTGCCGCTTCGTCTGGGATCCTAAATTTAGTTCAGTCTGGGCTAAATTTATCTTCTTATGCCAACAGCGCATGCATTTTGTGAAATTTCTGCTGCATCCCAGTTTTGGCTTGACACACAGGATAAGCTTACCCTGTAGGCTCAAGTATCTATGGTAGCCTAATTTAAAGATTAATGGCAATGATGTTGTTGTGTTGATGAGGCAAGGTCGCTCCATCAGCTGAACCTTGCTCCGCGGCAGAGTAATAGTTTACAGGTCAACTGAAAATCACTTTCATTTTGCCTACTGAGGAAACATTTATTAATCCAGATAAGTCTACTTTTATGTTAGATATTTCAAGCGAAATACCATTTGCATGGCATTGTTAATCTAAATCGCTAGCTGGATATGTCAGTTAAAATGAATTTTGCAGGCTATTGCAAGGCCTTGTGGCCTTGCGACTTGGCGGCTTTAAAACTGAGACTTTGAGACTTTGAGATTGCTTCCCTGGGTCATCTCTGGAAGGCATTTCTCGCGATTTGCTTATAAAGTTAAGCAAAGTGCACAAACCTACAAGGTTTGTGAAAAAGGTGCTTGAAGACTTAGTGTACACTGTACATGTACAAGATTTAACCCCTAGTCGGATATTTTAGTTAAAATGCATTAGCAAGGTGATGGTATTTTGAAGCGTTTTTCTTCTTTTTTTTTTACTATAATGCAAAACAACTGCAATTAAACAGCTGCACAACATCACAAGACAATATTATTGCATTGAGAGTTCACAATATTCCTTCCCTTGGTGCATACAGCTGTAGTTTAAACAATTACAACATTTCCGTGCCAAAAAATCTCATACCCTTTTAATATTGGTATTCACCATTGCGAGTTAACCTCGTGTTGGCTCAGTCGGCGGATTGAGTGACGTCACGCTAGGCGTAAGAGATTGACAACGGTCACTTTCAACTCGCGGATTGACCAACTCGAGGCTAACTCGCAATAGTAAATACCAATTTACGACTGCTCTTTGTGCAGCCTACTTTCTGGTTTAAGTCCATATCTTGCTAAATGATCACCGAACCCACAAGGTGATTTTAATATTTCATTTAGGTTAATAATCTTCCTACATGGCGGGTCAAAAGTGCATGATACAGATTGCTTTATGCCCATTCGGTAGAAAACTATTCATAAAATATTCGAACAATAAGCGTGATGAAAATAAGTGCGTGAATTATTGCACGGGCTCATAGCATACTGTGCTTATAGCATACTGTGCTTATAGCATACTGTGCTTATAGCATACTGTGCTTATAGCATACTGTG
>JAQIWG010003499.1:0-17746 GCA_034695025.1 Chamaedrilus cognettii
TATTAGATCCAGCAATTAGCCTACACTGCCCCCTCGGGCCTAAGTATCAAGCCCCGTCGGGCCTGGATATTAGATCCAGCAATTTGCCTACACTACCCTTTGGGCCTAAGTATTTCATGCTACATAAGTGTTTTTAGTAGACTAAAGTGGCTGTTTTTTTGGCACAACAATGCTCCGTTGGAAACTGAAGTTACTTTGCGCCATATTCTGAAAACGAGTATTTCATGTAATTAAAATGTGTTCCATTTTATCGATGCTCTGTCCTGGCGATTCACGTCGATAGACAAATGTGCATATTACGCATTGCAAATTAAATTTTTACCGCAGATTGGACAAAATTAAAAACTTGTGGTGTTTAGCTACAAAAACTAAGAAATATGTACTCACTATTGTATATGACACGACCCATTTGGCCTTGAAAGCCATTGTGATTTTATTGCAGTCAAGCGAAAATCTCAGCGGCTATGTCAATAACTGTCTCACTACTGTATGATTGCAATTTAGTTTTCATTGCCAGTTGCTTCACATGTGGATTATACATGCTCAAAGTACTTATACTTCAATATTTTATATCAAAATATAATAGAAATATGAAACGCAATGAAGAAATAAGGTCAAACAAAGAGGTAAATTCACAGTGATTCTATTCGTTGACCTTTAATGTTGTGCGGAATGCAAGTAATTGATGGTGTAGTAAAAAAACAGTCTTTTAGCTGAAAAATCAGATATGTATTATGCATGTAGGCTTTGAAACATATAATACTATAAATTATTTTTTTAAACAATATGGAGAACTCTTAGATAGCGAGGCGCTGTGGTGTAGTGGTTAAAGAGTCCCGACTTTGAGTCCAGAAGATCAGGGTTTAGGTCCCGCGGCCGCAACTATGAAACCATGCGCTAGAGGCCTTTTAGCAGAGCTTTTAAACACAAGCGTCGCTAGCTGCTAATCCCATGCCAGATAATATTTATTTCGTTGGCGTCAGGAAGGGTATCAGACTGTAGAAGCCCAGCTCTGGCAGTCCTGATCAGGGTAAAAACGTCTAAACCTGTGAAAACATGAACGTTAGCTGATTGGATGACAAAAAAGGTGGTTAGTTTTATTATTATGTTGCTTCTGCCGTGTAGTGAAATAAAGTATACATATATACAGGGTACAGGATGCACCATAAAAAAGGTTCCCCTAGCGGTATCGATTTTAAACTTGTGCAACAATCTCTCAACAAAATATACTTGTAGTGGTAGTATGTACTGTTGATCGGCGCTCTGTCCTGTGAATTCAGTTCTGTTGACCTGGTGCATACTATTGCCGCAAGTTTTCCTTAAACCTAGTGAGACACCTAAAAAGAAAAATTAATTTGAAGCTTGTGCAAGAAACTCTCGACAAAATATACTTGAAGTGGTGATATGTATCGTTGTCGGAGCTCTGTCCTGTAGATTCACGTCGATTGACTTGGTGCATACTATTGCCGCAAATACTCCTTAAGCCTAGCGACACACCTAATCAGAATTTTTATTTTCCTTATGCACCAAACTCTTTTTGGCTGCATGTTCAGAAACGAATACAATATCTGGACTAAGCCTATAATTAATCGGCCTACTTCGCAGTAGGTAAGCCTAGCCTGAAATATATGCCTAGCCTGCCTGATAACTGTTGGTTATGCTGTAGGTGCGAGGCAGGCAGTGGGGAATGCATGAGAGGAGGAGAGATGTCGAGCGCTACTCCGAGAGTGTTCCCATCACGTCCGTCAAGAGCAAGGCATTGTCACGAGTCGCTGCATCGAGATTCGCCACAGGCAAGGATCTTTCCTGGCTGTGAAGGATTTTTCCATGACTTGGGAACTCTTTGTGATTAAAGTCATGCTTTGATTTGAGAGCTCTTTGTGGTTAAAGTCATGCCGCTACTAGGGACTCCTGACTGGGAGTTTGGGAGTTATGACCGTTTGTGCAAGATTTTCCTCGGGCGGTTCCTATGTCTGCTTGTGCAAGATTTACTGTGGGACGATCCCTATATCTGCTGGTTTAAAGACTCCCTACACTTTTTTCCTATTTGTAGGCGCCTGAGATGATGGAGCAAATGGAAGACGATTATTCACCGTGGTCTGCTTTCAGCATCACACCGAGATTCGTGTCATGCGCGATCATTCACTGCAGCTCCGACCAGCGGTCGTCGGTGGGCCCGTTCGGTGGAGAATGCAGGATGGGAAGCATGGTAGGGGGTGGTGGGGGTTGCCAATGGTGGGGGGAGTCGTGCGAAAAGGGGTCTGGAGCTCTGTCGCTTCAGGTGGCTGGTGCTCAATGGTCCTCAGACAACCTCAGAAACGTGAAAATTAAGTGCAGCTAATTTTCGGAGGCAAAACCACAAAAATAACATGCAGCAAAAATTTCATGTTTTACAGCATTTTCTGATTTTAAAGACATGATTCTATATTTTGTAAGATAACGGTACTAGGATTAAAGCTTTTGAAATTTGTAACAATATTTGTATAAGTAGTTGATAAAAAAACTAGTTTTTTTAAGATTTAAATTTACAATTTAATAAATAAAGACCTCGCAATGGGAACAGAATTTTCATCTGCACCATTAAATAGATTTTAAATATGATTATACGATCATATTGTTGTTTACAAAAAGAAGTAAAGCACAAAATGTTTTCAAGAAGTAAAGTACGATTAATAGATTACTGGCGATTGCGGTAAAATCATATCCCTCAAATCTAGTGATATCTGTTCCGTTGCAATTTGATACAGAATAAGCCAACTGCCAGTGTCACACGTATTAGCACGCAGTCCGTTCATCAATTAAGAATGTTCAATGCATGTAACTCAAGCATTGAACATCCTTAATGGATGAACGGACTGCGTGTCATGGCTGGAACATTGGTCGTGCTAGTCCATTGGATGTTGGCAAAAATATTGAAAACCATGAGACGAACAGGAAAGCATTGCGCAGTGCGCAAACTGAGTGCGCATACAGAACATTCCCACCAGGCTGCTCTGCTGCGCCATGGTGCACCTCCAAACATAGTACATCGCAGCGTTCGTCGCGTATAGCAAAGCTGCAGCGCAGTAGAATGAAAAAGAATGAAGAGCCACAACGAGCCTTTACGCTGCAATAACCCGCTGCTGATAGTAGCCTACTATGAAAGATTATAACAAGTACTATGATTAGGCTACTTCATTGCTAAAATTCAACATTATTATTATACAATCTTAGATTACTGAGCCTCCATAGTTAATATAATAGCCCATAGGCTAATCAAAACTTTCCAAAAAGGTAAGGTTGCCTTTTTGACGGCTTTTGCCTATGGGCGTACGCTGTGAAAAAGTAGCAAAACATTTTGGCAACAAGGTTAGACATAAAAATCTATATAAAGTTACGTCACCGCAAGATGAAAACAACTGTTGCACAAAGAATGTGAATCGTGAATATTGGTTCAGAAATTGTAATCGCAACCATTGACAAGTTCTTACTCCCACGCGGAAAATCAATATCAAAATGCTAATTTTAACAGATGCATAGCACTTATTATCGGAACAAGACATACTGATAATAATTATTTGTCAACAATAAGGCAATACATTAAGAAACTGAAGCCAAACAAATGTCAGAGGAAACTTTACATCATAGGTATTCAGGCCGTAATATTATAAGCTAGAATATTATTACTGAAATGTAAAGTCAAACAAACGCTTTACAGAAATTTCGATAGCCATATTCATTTCATTTATTCTTATTCTTATTGTTTCAGTTATTTATTTTCAGTTATAGAATTTGAAACCTTTTAGGGCCTACACCGTTTGTTCTAAAATAAAAGAAAAAAGTGCAGCTAACGAAATCGAATGCAATAACCTTAATTAAATGCACTATAAATAGCGATTGGCCTACGTGTTGCTGCACTACGTACATTTTGTGCACTTTGACATAGTACTACTAGATCAGATCATTCACCCAACAAAAAAGAATCATCACTGATAATATGTACATTCACACGATTCAATGGCAGGGCAACTGGAAGAACAATCTTCCAGTTGCCCTGCGCGACCCTAGTCTCACATTGGAACGATCCAAATGTATACTTAAAACTGCTCTGTTTGTTCAAACGTACGGCTGACTGTTCAGGCGCCATTCCACCGATGATTATGATCATTACATATTTGAACATATCAAACATACGATCACATCGACTGCCTTTATTTGAATGACTGAATGACTGCTGATGAAACACAAAAAAATCTGTATCGGGAAAACCCATACTAACTGCAGAACAAGACGCAACCTCTGTAGTATTATAGCAAGAATAAGTCACCAACGACAACACTCATTCTTGCGAAAGATTGAATTGAACACAGTATGCCGGTAGTAATGTGTTGCTCGATTAAAATTGAATCCAAAATGACAGCATTTGGCCAAGTGACACGGTGGCCCATTAGCACCACGGAATTTTTTTTTTTTCGTAACAAGACTAAGTTACAATTTCAAACCCTATTTATAGTGGGTTACAAAAGACTTGCGGCATTAACGGGCCACCATACAGAGCTATGATATTCAAATATTTCAGCACTTGACTGCGAAACAAAAACCGTGCAGCCCTAAAATACGTGACAATATCATGCAGAGATATTCACCACAAAACATTCACATTTTGTACCCATCTCAAAACAACCAGCTGATACGAATAATTAAAGCAAAACAAAAAGTTCGGTAATGCGAATGATGAGAAACTATATACATAATTTTCGGAATGTTTCACTTATTATTTCAACCTTGAGAGTCAAATTATTCATTACAAGAAAGGTTCATCAAAGTCAAATTAATTCAGTACCTGTGTGGAGTGTCAAACATACACTGTGGCCCATAAATAAACGTCGCCTACAACATGACCCTTCATCACACAGCTTCTACAAATATTATTTCATTGGTATCAAATTTAAACACTTTATGGTAACACAAGGCACAATCACGCATGCGATGCCTTGATGAGCCAATAGCCAAAATCCACAATAATTTTTTTTAAGGCAGTTTGCAAAATTGTACCCATTTGCAAAAGTATTTTTTATTTTTCCTCATTTGGCAAAGCCTTCAGATGCCAAATTTTTTACGGATTCTTTGTCGTTAATAGTTCAATTACGGACTCCACAGTGGTGAACTGCGCAATAAAATAGTATATTCCAGTGTACTAGAAAGGACAGCTGACGGAATTAATTTCGCGAATAAAAATTAGGCGTGTCAAAGATATTTTTGTATGGCATCTTTTCTGTGAGATCCAAAACATTCGCGCGTAAAATATGGGAGGCTTTTTTTTTGGCCTACCACATAACAGCTCAATTATTAAACTGACAATGATCGTGGAGAATGATACAGGGTATGCTGAAAAGATCTATCACAGATTTGAACCGGGATCGCGTTAAGTATCGGGAGCGTGGTCGGTTGTTTTAGCGCCGCTGAGTCGCTTGACGAGCGGACGATCGTAGACCCAGTGCTCGCCAACCTCGTGAAACCACTGCGGCAACACGTGACAAAGTAATTGACATAAAGAAGACAGTCAACAAAAACACGTCACAAAAAGAATACCCAAGTACAATGAATAGAAAATATAATCAGATTCGTTCAAATGAATCTTGCACATGTGTATATTGAACCATTTCTGATTCATTCAAACGAGTCAGTCAGAAACTCAGATTTATTAAAAGCATGTCAGGTTCATTCAAGCGCGTCAGGCGCATCACATTTAATCATTCAAGTATGTCACTCTGCCACACACTTTCAAGCGTGCCAGGTTCATCTCAGATTTATGTGTACGCTCAAGCGTATCACATTCTCTTAAGCATGTCACATTTGCTCAAGCGTGTCACATTCTCTTAAACGTGTCACATTTGCTCAAGTGTGTCACATTTGCTGAAGCGTTTTACATTTCTTCACGCGAGTCAGATTCCTTCATGTGTGACGGAGTCACTCACCCGAGTCTCGTACTTGGCGCCGGCGACCCGACGCTGCTCGGCCTCGTCACGCTGGCGCTGCTCCAGGCGTCGCTTGCTCTCCGATGCAGACTCGACGTCACGCTGCTTCAGCGACAGCGTCACGTCACGCCACAGCCTGACGACATGACACGCATCGATGCACTGTCAGTGTATTGCAACACTATCACATGTGATGACACAAAGCAATGACACGCAGCGATACACTGCGACAACGTGACAATGTCATGCAGCAATATACTGTCACAACCGCGCTGAAATATAAAAAACTAAAACTAAAATATATATTGGGCGTGTCTATACAAATTATTTTATGCCAAATTTGTGCTAGCATTGCATTGGAAACATAATGGCTTGGAAACATAATTGACATAAATTCACTATTCCAACCAAAAACACCAGAGAAAAGACGCTGAATACTAGCAGACCTTCTTGATTCGAGTTCGATTTGTTTGTCAATCGGCCTCACTTGCTTCTTGATGATCGGCATATTCTTGGTGTCAACAAATATCTCGTTCTGCGTCAGCTGAGCAACAGACAATTAACGACAGAAATCAGTCAATAAAGAAATGGCTAACAGATTGAAAGACTAATTGTTAACTTTTGTAATTGTTATATACAAATCACTTACCAATTATTGATTATAAAAATTTGATACATAATACCTATGCACGATGTAATATTAAATCTGTTGACGAACTATTTTTAAAGAAAGGATGATTAATGGATCCGATGTTGCAAAAAACAAATAGAACATTCCAGTGATCAATTGTATAAATTTCAGTTACCATCCAAAGTATAAATCTCATTTAGGCCACCAACGGATACAAATATTTAAATGTCACTCATAGCTGGGACACCTATTTTTTTTACCACATTACAAAAATTGAACATTTCTCAACGTAGGACTTTATTTATACAAAACATGAAGCCACGCACTGAGAGGGCCGACTTGGCCATCATGATCCCGTTCCACTCGCCCTTGACTGTACAGAAGGACTTCTTGTCGGTGGGAGAAAACATTTCGGCTGTGATAAGGTCCTTCTTGCCCCCATAGAACGGCTGCGCACACACGCCAGACAGCGACTCTAGTAGAACTTCAATCCAATTGTAGTTCGTAGATCGTAGATTGCAATACATACATGCAGAATGGCCTGAAAAAATAAGATTAAAATAAAAATAGGGCTAAATGGCAGCAACAGCACGCAAATTCAAATCTCCCCATGCTGATGCGTGATCCGAAGGAAAGCCAAAACAGCAACCGAGACGAGTTTTCTGCAGCTAATCACACAGGCCGGGTTTTTCCATCGAGTGTTAAAATTTAATCCGAGGTCATGACGTCATCACACCCAATGAGGGCGCTGAACGCTTGATCTGTGGTTAATTTAGCGCCATGTGATTGGTTTTTGCAGAATAAATCTCTGATCAAAATTTGAATACTAGATGGAAAAACCTGGCCCTAGTTTTTCTTAAAGGCTCACCTCATAGTAATTAGAATATAGCAGTAATGCGAATAAATGATCTACTGTTTTTGTTATGTTGTTTATAATTACCGCCATCTTGTTATTCAACTTGATATTCAACGCGTATTTAAGGCCTTAGCGTAGCCCAGCTTAGACAACCAGATTTGGGTATTTATGCACATCCTGGAAGATATTAATTATGACGTCACTATTGTAAAATTTATTCTTAAAAAACTCAGACTATCCAGTGATAAATCTAGTTAATTCTTGTACAATGTGAAAAATAGGAAAGTGTTTGTTAACCATGGATATTCTAAAATTAATAATAAATATAATTCATTTGCAGTACTTGATCCTCTATATACTCTGGCTCACCTTAGTGTAAAAGTCAATCTGCGCGTAGTACAACTCTCACCTTAGTGTAAAAGTCACTCTGCGTGTAGTACAACTCTCACCTTAGTGTGAAAGTCAATCTGCGCGTAGTAGCCCGTCTTTGGGCACGTGATGTTGATGACTCCACCCATCTCGAGCCACGGCACGGTGAGGATGGAGCGCCCGTACGCATTGGGGAACGTGAGGATGTAGTCCTCCTCGTAGTCGAGCACCGACAGCACGGCCTGCCCGATCATGTGCACGCCAATGGAGAGGCCGAGGAACTTGGACTTGGTCCAGATGTAGCCGTCGAGGGAGATTCGCTTGTTGTAGCACTCGACGTAGAATGCTGATACTGATCGCACAGAGAACTAATCAGTCAATGGCTTATTCAACAGACTATAAGAGACCAAACTAGTTAATTCAATAATTCATAATCAAGCATTTAGAACACAAAGAAAATTACATGCAATTAGTTAGTTTGATGGTTAATTTGATTTAGCATTCATATTACATAGAGATTTAATTAATTGATTCTACAAGTTAGTTAAGCATTTACACTAAACAGAGCATTAATTAGTTAATTTGAGAGTTTGGCTACAAGCATTCAGATTCCACTGAGAATTAATTCGTTAATTCAGAGGCTTAGTTTAGCGTTCAGACTATACAAGGAATAAATGAGCTAATTCAATGCCTTGGTTCAGCATTGAGAATATACGAAGAACTAGCTTAATTCAATGGCATAATTCAGCATTCAGACAACACAAAAAATCAATTAGCTAGTTCAATGACATAATTCAGCACAAGGACGATGAAATTAGCACTAAATGATGGCCGTATGAAATAGCTTTTTCAAAGCCAATAACTACATGAATAATGATCCGAGTAATTGATTTGTTATAGCATTCAATGTAGCAAGCAAGAACTGATGTTCACAAAAAAATGCTCTCAAAAAAATATAGTGGAGTAAAATTGACACAAATTGTTCTCTGTTCTATATAAGACTTGCTTCCTTCAAGAGAATTTTCTATCTACATACACAGCTTTAATTTCGCCACTTATTCGCCTGTTCACATCCATCCGTCTATAGGTACACTGGGCTAGTGGTTTAGAAGAAATAGACGTTAAGTTCGATCATTATTGCGACCATTGACAAGCGAGGGGGGCGGTACTGACTCGGGGGGTGATGAGACACCTGCTCAGCGATATAGGCGAGGTTGCTCTTCTTGCACCAAGGCACCGGTCCATCAGAGGCCAGATCCTGCACCACACACCAACATTATCAGAGTTAAGCCCTTGTAAAACACGCCCCGCATTACGCCTGCTACTTCTAAAACAGGCGCTGTGCAGACTACTCAACTTTAAAAACTGTGCAGGCCTATGCCATCGTAGTCGATTTTCACGCGCATTGCTACGCCTCACCGTTTCAAATTAGGCGCAAAATCAGCATCCGACCATCATTTTAGACTTACTACACATGCTAGACTTAACGCTGAACATCAAGCACTTGCAAGAAGTACATAGACACCTCAAGCATACTACGACAGTTTATCAACTCTCCAAATCCAATGAATACAACACATAGTAATGAATAGTAATGAATAGTAATGAATAGCAAAGAATAGTAATGAATAGTAATGATTAGTAATGCCTACACAACATGCCTATTCAATAGCAAACAATTCTCACAACTCGCACCCAGAGAATCTACGACACAATTTGGTGACCGCCATTAACAACACTATCCCAAGAAGCTACACCAAACGTTAACTTATTTATTATCAATACAGAGTTTTTGTTATATACAAACATTTATTTGTTTCTGAAACCGTTTTTTAACATTTTCTGAACTTTGAACCCAAAATCATTTCCTTTAGAAAATCACCGATCTTTAAGTACATCATCTCGGCTACAAACCATGACAAAAATTCAGTAAAAATATTAAACTTTGGTCAAATTGTTGCCTAATCCAATACCTGACAGGAATCTTGTGAGCCCGGTAGATCGTAGAAGCACCGAAACGTTTCGCCTAGAATCGGGTTGTAAGGCTTTTTGGCAACGGTGCTCTTGCGACCGGCGTGAAACGCAGACATGTACCACCGTACCACCTGAACCATGCGATCCCGAGGGCTCTTCTGATCCACTATGCTGCAAGCACTCAAGCAAGCTCTTAGTGAAGCTAACCGTGACACGTATGTACTAGCTGAAAACATGAATCAATCAATTCCGAGGGCTCTTCTGATCCACAATGCTGCACACATTCAATCAAACTCAAGTTAAGCTAACCGTGACATAGATGTTCTATCTGATAACAGGAACCAACCAATTCTGAAGGCTCTTTGATCTATTGCTTTGTTGTCCAGTTGCAAGCATTTATTCAAACTCAGCATAAATCACTCGCAACATAATTAACACCTTTAGACCCAAACCCAAGGCCAAATCCCAAAGGCTTTTTGATCCACTTTTTCGCAAGCATTCAATAAAGCCCAAGTAAGATTAACAATGGCATATACATACTGAAAAGTGATCTAAAGAAAAGATCTGGGTCAAAGACAAAATTGCAGTTTACACACGAAAAAAGAAGAAGATTTGACAGACCCGACAAATAGATCTGGGTGAGCGAAGAAGTCCGAGTACATCTCGAGAAGGGATCGTTTCTCGAGGATGAAGGTCGGCAGAACGACCTTCGTGAGATCCATGCCTATCCGGAGTTGGGACAGCAGGTGGGTCACCATGCTTCCATGTGACTCCATCGACTCCACTGGAGAAACGATCAGTATCAGGATGAGAGAAATTCTGCAAATTATCTGCTAATTATATACGAATTAAACTTTTGAAACAAAAAATGTGATGGCTACAGAAAATTAAAGCAATTAATTCAATCACTAAAAATTGTAATTAATTTTTGGTTTTTTTAATTTCTGCTCATCTACAGTTGTATGACTGACAGATGCCCAATGGACCATGGAAAGTAAATGTCCCCAATAACATCTTTAGGTGTCGAAACAGACTCTAAACCTGTTAATATTGTCATGCTGTTGTTGTTGTTGTGTTAGCCCCCTGTGGGGAGAAGGTGATGCCCCATTTCACCAGCTGATGGTCATTGGTGGTGGTTTCACCGTAAACTGGTGGGCATCGTAGGAACACTTGTGGCTGACTAATTTAAAGTACCTTTGCCAAAGGGTGCACGAACTGACTCGAAATCTTTGCCTCGGCCAGGATTCGAATCGGCAACTGCCGCACTCGCAGTCCACGACCAGCGACTTAGGTCACTCGCTCACAACACTTTGTCGGGCCCAATGGTGGCAGCAGGAGCAGGGCTGCCGAGCACAGTTTAATGTCATGTCCAGGACAACTAATAATTAATATTGTCATCAAGTGCAATTACAAGCAACACAAGACACCACTGCTCACTATGATATACTCAAATATGATAAAGATTCACTAAATCGGTATCATATAGTGTACTACTCTGCTCAGAATAAAACAATTTTGAAGAATAAAGAAGAGCAAGATTAGAGAAGGCACTTACGCCCATCGTCGTCGTCGCAATCGTACAACTCTACAACAAAAGATACAGTCCACAAATAAAATTTAGAAATATGTATTTAAAACATCGGGCGGTCACGTATCAATGCAATTTTAAAAAATCTTCACAGCACACGCCTGGGGCCTGTTTCTCAAAATAACTTAGGCAAATTTTGCTCTTAAGAGGTTCTTAAAAAAATCTTACGCAAATTTTTTCATTTGTTGTTTTTAACTCCGCACCGCGATAGCGCCAGGCTCAATAAACTGAACGATGACGTCATGGCGGTCAGCGGTTGGATTTCATTTTTTCAAATCCAATTTAGCATTAAATTTAGGCTTAAAGTTAGGGAAGTTCTGAATAACAGGCCCCTGATCTGCATGATATGCAGATTCATACAATGAATAATTAACTAACAGAAGAAAATAGCTTAACATAAATAACAACAATAGTGTAAATGATAGGAAAAACAAGTGAAGAGGCCAAGAGGTCAATAGATAATAGCAATCTAAATACAAAGGAAGTCATCATAGTGATCAGCAAAGTTAAGTTCGGCCCTATAAAGCATGCGTTTCATTACACTTGCTACTTATAAAACACGTGTAGTGCAACTGCTCAAATTCAATAAAAACCGAGTAGGCCATAGTCAATTTTCACGCGCAACGCTACGCCTGCCTGTTTCAAGTTAGGCGTACAATTTGCATCTAACCACCATTCTGACTTACCACGCTTGCAAAACTTAACCCGGTGATCAGGCTTAATGTACCACTGCACATTGAGATGAATGATTAAGTTTATTTAAATTTGCTAGAAAAACCTCCGGAATATTACGATCAAAGTCTAGATACAACAGAATAATACCGTCGAAGTAGTCGCCCTGAGAGAGGATGATTTTGGGCGACGCGCGAGACATCTGATCAATGGACGACAGGCTCTGCTCCCTACAGCCATACATTCCTCATTTATTGCGAGCAGTATGATCGCCGTGCTGAACTTTTTGAAATTCAAGTTGATATCGCTCTGAACGATTCGCTTTTTAAAATGCTTACTATCAACATCAAATTCAGTGCAATCAACTGAAACTTTCATCCCTAACTGCTTTTTCAATCCAAAAGCCCAATAATTTGTAAATTATTCATTAGTTATTTGTCTATAGAGGTTTGCAAGCAACGTACGAAACAAATCACAGCAACCAAGTTCTGGTGATAGCAAAGCAGCACTGCAAAAATTTTTAACTAACAAACTAGCAAAAACATAAATGTACCTACTGCAGTGCAATAATATTGAATGCCAGCCACAATAACAAAATCAACGACTGGCTTTGATCTATAAGTCACTATGAACACGAATCAAAAGCACAAAATTTAAAATAAAGAATTAGAAAAGCGCACAAATATACATTAAAAACAACCAGAAACAAAAACAATATTATAGTCTGCTAACCTGCCCTCCTCTGCGTCATAGAAGTCCTCCCCGTCGCTGCTTGAGTCACTCGCAAGCTCGCCCTTGTTAGGGTTGTGCTTGGAGTTGAGGAGCGGGGAGCCTTCGACCAATGAAGTCATCACACCACTGGCAACTGAACCACAACAACACCCCACGCCTATGTATATGCTCTAACCCCAGCAAGTCGGGGAACAAAAAATAGACTTGCAGCCCAGAGCTCACCTGGCGAATCGCAAAGGGGCGACTAAAAAAGGGGGAGCGTTTCTGTGCCGGCTCTCTTGCACAGAACCGGACTGTCTTTGTGCTGCACACGGTCTCAAACTGACAAAAAGATTAAATAGACCCCACGCTTGTACAAGGTGGGCCCAACACTCCACGCTTGTACTACAGCCTGGAACACGCGTGCATACGCTCCTCAGTGCTGCACAATAAAGGACCTACTATGCAAAAACGGTTGTCGATTTGAACATATAGGCATGCATTTTAATTATTGTGATTGGATGCGTATAGGTCATGACCCTGTCAATCAAGGTGTTGACGGTTGGCAATTGTTTTGTCCCACGGGACATGCCCCGCCTCCTTTATCCTCATACGTGCCTCATTAAACAGCCTTAGTGGCACCCCTTGGCTGGTAGTGTGCACACAATTGCATTCAAAACAAAACGTTTACTAACGCTGTCACACACTATTCATCGTTCCACTAAGTTTATCATTCTACTATCTACCAGGCAGACTC
Organism: Chamaedrilus cognettii; assembly: GCA_034695025.1. Classification (NCBI taxonomy): domain Eukaryota; kingdom Metazoa; phylum Annelida; class Clitellata; order Enchytraeida; family Enchytraeidae; genus Chamaedrilus; species Chamaedrilus cognettii. Next base: position 13,516 of record JAQIWG010003499.1, read on the forward strand.
GTCGAGGCTCGCTGTGTGTCGATTAGGCACATTGACTGTCATGGCGTTCTGTTCTGTTCCGAGCTGATCTGTTCTAAACTGTTCTGTTCCGAGCTGATCTGTTCTGAACTGTTTTGTTCTAACTATTCTGTTCTAAACTGTTCTGTTCTGAATTGTTCTGTTCTGTTCTAAACTGTTCTGTACTGAACTGTTCTGTTCTCAGAGCATGTTCAGTTCTGAGTGCATTGGTAGAATGGTAAACTTCGGCGTTCATTGCTTGGTTGCTTCGTTTAAATGTCCCATGTCTCGATGAGACATTCTGAGGCGAGGTCCGCACTGGCGTAAACAGTAAATTTCTATTGGTTAAAATTCACAGTGGGCACAGCTTAATGAAACAATGAATAGCGCACTCATCTGTTGGCCAGAAAAAATTCTACATTTAAACCATATACTTCAAATTTATTACCTACAAGAAAAATTATTGAAAAGAGAATCGCTGCAACATCCCACCCGCAAATTCTTCAGTGGGCGTGGCAAGGTTCGGTAGGGAACAGCTCAGCGCCTGATTGGTTCCCAAGGCGGCCAGGAGGGGGTCAAGAGTCAGCTGGGAGTCATCGACATGCGCGCCACCCCCCGCTTTCAAACATTCTGCAGACCGGTGAATTGAAGTGGAACTTGTAGCCCCTGCAAGTAGAATCGTAAAGTATCGGATAGCTAAAGGGACAAAAACTTTATACTAATAGCTAACTAACCACCCTTTTTAGTCGTCTAACCTGCTATTGTCCTTGTTTTCACACAGGTTTAGACGTTTGCGCCCTGATGAGAACTGCTGGAGCTGGGTTTTTATGGCCGGATGCCCTGCCTGACGCCAACCAAACAAACAATTATCAGGCACAGGGTTAGCAGCTAGCGACACCTGTGCGCTTAACAGCCTTGCTGAAGGGCCTATAACGCCATAGTTTCATAGTTGCCAGCACGGCGACTTGAACCCCGGTCCTCTGGATTCGAAGTCCAACGCCTTAACCACTACACCACAGCGCCTCGCTGTGGGGCTGTAATAAGAATTTAATTAAAAGTCTCGTGCCAGAATGATGCTAAAGCAAATACTAGTAGCAAAATACGAGTCATGAAACTTTACCAATAGTTAAATATTCCCTACAAGAGGCAAAAAAAGAAAGCAAAGACGCAAATATTAAAATACTAAACCCAAAGCGTATCACAAAAGCAATGCTAGATCGACACACACCAGGACTGGCAGCAGCCGCTTCCTTCTTCGCCATTCGCTCAGCGACGCCGGTGAGGTTGATGGTGTGAGCGTCATCGTCGGCCGCGCCAAACATTCGATGCTGTACCGCATCCAAGCAATTGTACCTCAACCATCTATGTGCATTTACAGTTCAATTAAATACTATCAACAAATTAGCAAATATTGGTTCAGTAAACCTCATTAACTGAGAATGCCAACAAAGACAAATTGAGATCTTTATGGGCTGGTTTCTCCAACACGGATTTAATGGTGGTTCAGAATTTCGCCTATGCAAAAAATGCCTATGGCATTGCCCATGGGTCAAATCCTGAACAACCATTAAATCCGTGTTGGAGAAACCAGCCCTAAGATCTTTGAGAAAGTCAGTAAATAACCATTGATTGAGCAAGCACTGGGTGCAATTATTAGGAAAGTTTATTACCACCGAGGAGGGAAAATTAGGCGGACATGGTAAAAATAATGCTGATGGAAAAAACTGCTAGTCAGTGTTGCAGCTTTTAAGTTCGTTGGTTCGTTAATAAATGGGTTAGGGTTAGAGTTTTGGACTAGTGCTGGATACCCTTAGATCGCATGCCTGCAAAGGGCATTGTGAATGAATGTTAAATATCATTGAAACAGCTCACAGTTTTAGCCTGACGACAAAAAGCATAGCCTGCTAAGCTGACCAGTGCCCAGGTTACAAAAAAACTCGACAAAAAGACGTACCTTCGCAATTTGTAGCAGGACGACGCTCTGCTTCACCGACTCAATCATAGTCTGTAACACCGCAAGATTAATTAAATGCAAAACTCATAATCTTGTTTTGAACACTAAATTATAACATAGGCTTATACAAATCTCAAACCGTGCCAAATTTGCCATTTGAACAAACATAAAACCAACAAAGAAAGCTTAGCATCACAAGCTTTTCAACTGACCATAAGCATAAAGAGAAATAATAACTTCATGTTCAAGCAATGTGTCAACAAAAGAATCACCTCGACAAAATAATAACAGTCAGTAAGCTTTTAACACCAATCACAATACGAAATGTGCCTCATTCTTCGCATCAATACCAAATGTACCACCGGTGAGGGTGCAGTATTTTACACCCTCCCGTCTACAAGTTGGAATCATATGATGAGGGACTACAAGGATAGCGTTCGCTTACATCCGCACTGCTCTTCAAGCTTAGGTAACGCTCCAGCATCACGCTGTCAACGCAGGCATCTATGCGCAGCTCCAGAGACTAGAACGACACGCCCACAGCGACAGGCATTAAAGTATCCGAAAATTAAAATTGCATATATTGCGCAACGATATAAAATGATTAACATGCCAAATACACTGAAATTCAGCGCAAAATAACCGATTTATTAGATGTTGAATAGAGCTAAATTATTATAAATTGAAACTCAATGTAATTTAAATCAAAAACAACGTACAAAGAGTAACACAATGATGGCACCAATACTAAGTGTACGTAATCGCATAGAATCATAGGCTTACTAATTTGACATTCTCATACATGCAAACAGATCCAAGCCCTACCTTGACCTGTTCAATAATCAGTTGGAGATACGCATCGGCTTCGACAAGTTTCTTGTCAAACCGGGTCACCGTCAACAAACGGTCACCCTCTGTTTCCTATGTACACGCAATGGAATCGTCACAAGAGCTTGACTGAACCATTCACTCGATTGTTTATAAAATGAGTAGGAAAATAAGCTATATCTATCAAGCATAAATCAAACACAATTCATTTCACTGTTTGAACAAAAGCAAAAGTTGATCTAACGATCATACCAGTAATTAACTTTAATGTTAGATCTCAGTTATTTAATACTGTTGTAGGCTATATTAAACCAGCATACTATACTTACGCACAAAAATTGGTATTCAACTATTTACCCATAAATATTCATACCGGTATTCAATTAATCACATGCAAATATTCATACCGGTATTAAAATATTTATGCATAAAAATACAAGAGCTCATCAACATAAAGAACGAAAGCTTAATTAAAACATTTTTCCTAAATAAAACCTGCTTCATATAATTAATACTACATAAATAATTGATTTACATAATAAATACTAATAATTTATTATTAATGCTCTGTCACGTAGCAATGAGCAACAGTTAATTCATTCATACCCTCCTGGATGATCCTTGCTTTAGAATCGTGTCTTCCAGGACTTCAATCCATCGTTCTTTCTCGTCAGCATCTTTAGCTGAAACGACGAAACGAAACCATCTAACAGAAACTCAAAGCATAGCAATTCTACACAGCTTAAGCCTTACTACGCTGCTTACTACGTAGTATATTTCGTGCGCAAAAATTAAACATGTTAACTGTTCCAACAATCCAACATTTAAAATTGTTAGCAATAAAAACGATATTGTTAAACGTTAGTAGTTGTCACATGCGCTCGACAAAAAAATAGATAAAAAAACAAGGTTAAAAAGCAAAGGATAAAAACAAAGGTTGAAAAACAAGGGATGTCAACAATCGCAATCAATAAACTCATCAATTTTAACGGATACCATGCATAATATAATCTGTAAACATGTGCAATTAGAATAATTATTATGATATAATCGCATAAAAAATGTATCGCAATCGATAAATCTTTATATTTATGACATAATCTGTGATCATACCTTGAAAGTGAAACGTTTTCTTGTCGACTGTTATCGTGAATGTGCTATCGTCCTCATCGTCTATGCCCACCACGGCACCCTAACGAGCATAACATGTATGCATATTAATTATCAGAAATAAAGCAACTCATTCAACTCACCATTTATCAATATTAAACCGACTAATAATTAATTACACCTATTTACCAAGACTCGAGTCACGAACTGTCGGTTGCTCGACCTCGATTTGAAGTGCGATTTAATTTTGTAGTCTGATTTAACCAATGAAAATATATGAGAGAATTATATCGAATAATTTGACCGGTCAATTCGGACTACCAAATTAAATCGCACTTCAAA
>JAQIWG010003500.1:0-17745 GCA_034695025.1 Chamaedrilus cognettii
CTCGAGTCCAGGCTGGACTCTAAGTCCAGCTCTAGAAATACTTGTAGTTGTAACGCTTGTATTTAAAAAAGCACTAGTAGCCTATTTTAAATGCAAGACTCTGTGGTACGTGCTCTGTAGTCTATAGTCTTGTACATGAAACACAAACGTTTGAAGCACCGGCAAAACAACTGGTCAGCTCACTTTTGAAAAGCGAGTAATGCCGACTTCAGTTTTAAGCTACATACGATATACCAATACCATACGATGTTTCTGAACAACTTGTTTGTGAATATCAAGCTTTTCAAGGACAAGCTTTTCAAAAGCAAGATTCTTGTTTTTCAACCGCGCCGTCTGACTACGGTGTTAGTCTTAGGACAACAACGTGAGCACGAGTGTGCGCGCTCTCTTACGAGCAGCTAATCCTATTGGACGTGGATCACGTGATCTGCGTTCAGACAGGGCGGTCGTTGGTTGAGACGTCCGAGCACGTGACACGTCACGTGACAGGTCGCTAATGCGTCTGTAAATAGGTGTCGTGTTTCTTTGTGCGCCAACCCCCCCCCCCCCCCCAGATACAAACCTCCGCTTTCAAGCTGCATGCTCCCCCCCCACCCCCAGACACAAATCTTCGCTTTCAGGCTACATGCCCCAGCTAGGCCTATACAGTTTCCAAGCTATGCGAGCCCCCCCCCCCCCCAGGGATCGCATTGGTTAAAATGAGGTGGGAGGGAGTCGGTGATTGGCATTTTCTGTGACTGGGAGCTGAGATAGAAGATAGACGTACGGGGTTCGAGATTTTCTTCTTTCCGTCCAGATCTTACTACCCAGTGGGTGGGGGGGGGGGGGTAGAGACAGAGATTTTTCATTTTTAGAAGTGTGACATGAGAGACAGAGATTGAGAGACAAATTTGAGCAATATCAACTCCGTGAAGAATTTGTTCACCTGGAAGAGTTGAAAATTGAGGTTGGGGTTTAAAATTGAGGTGAGGAGGCTTCGTTATACCATCAATCCCTCCTTCGATGCGAGCGCTGGTCCCCCCTCCCCCACGTTGGCTCATGTCCTCTCTGCAGTGTGAACCTAAGTGTTAAGTCCTTCCGCTGCATGCTTCACTTCTTGTCCCGAGAGACGGAGAGGGAGAGAGGCCATGCAGCGAGCAGAGGCTGCATGGGCGAGTGGGGAGAAGCAGTAAGAGCAGAAGAGAAGGAGACGGAGAGAGAGACAGTCCTCAAACACGTGTCAGCGGATGGAATCTGTCCTTGCGATCATTTATAAATGACTGAGAACAAAGCTGTGTTTTTGTAGGTTATAATTTTAGTTTAGTACTAAAAAGATGCTATTCCGCCCACGAAGGGCTGCAAAATGCTTCTTAAATGGCAAGGGGACAGAAAAAGGAAACGGACGGATAGAGCCCGTGGCGGACGTAGGCTTTTATCTTGGGGAGGGGGGCGACGTTTTCGAGTGAAGAGATCGATCGCCCCATCGCCTCCTCCGCGGATCTGCCACTGATAGAGGAGAGAAGGGCGGCATGAATGCCCCTGGCAACTGCTGCGAGCCGGATGAGCTGAGGCGGCAGCACGCGGTGCGCCTCGCTGCGCTCATACAACGCACGTGACCGCCGTCTTCCGGCCGCAAAGTGAACACACGCGGGGTACAGGCGTGCGGCGGGGCGTGGGGCTAACACGCCGTGGCTGCGATGAAAGAAGAAGGACTCCTTAATACAGGGTGAATGGGAGGAAGGAAAGACGACACACGCCGTATGGGAGGAGGAAGGACAGCTCATGACACACTGAATGAGAGGGAAAAGGACTTCTATAACACTCGGTAAATTTAAGCAGGAAGGACTGCTTAACTGACGGTGAATGGGAGGAAGGACGGAAGAACTCCTCGGAACGCAGGAGCGCTCGAGTGACAATGTGTCGCTGCTAGAAACAATTAAGAACCACTCTTCGAGCTGCGTCGACAATCAATGTACACGCGCTCTCTAGAGAAGTGCTGCGCCGCTTGGCATCGACCGCCTTCAAACATAGGCCTATATATATTTGCCGTCCCTCAGCTACATTAACTGCATTCAAACATAAACTGGTCACATTGACCGCAGCGGCTTTGAAACATACTCTCAGTCTCAGCTACGCTGACAGCTTTCACATCTATTATCTTGGACACCTTGACCGCCTTTAATCATAGCCTATTGCCTGTATTATATAGCCTACATGTACATGTAGCCTACTCTCACTCACATTGACATCCTTCAATCCTATAGCCCATGCCCTATACACATGAAGCCTACTTTGAGCCGCATTCATCGCCTTCAAATCACGCGCTCAGCCACTACTCGCATTGAGAGCTACGGTGAACATTATAATTAGACCTTATGATTTGAAAGTTTTGTGATCTATTGCGAAATTATAGTTTATTGGCTAATTTATTGTTATTATTACAAAATTATGTAGAAAATATAAATGACATAAACTAGTTGAGAGTTGTAACGTCATGCGTGTAGACCAATTTAATAGGCTGAATCAATCGTCGTTACAAGCGTTTCTAAATCAGCATCATACAAGGGAATCTATACATGTATTCATGTAGAAGACGCTTGAAGGAAGCCTAAGCGATCGAGTGACAATTGTCACGTGACCGCAATATCGCGCCAAGTCCTCATGGACACGTCGCGCGTCAGCGACCAAGTGGGCAGGACGCACCTGAGCGCCGCGCCCCTGCCTCGCCCTCTGGGGCTCGCTCCCCGGGGCTCGCTCCCGGGGCTTGCTACGCGAGACGCTTCGAAATATACATGTAGGAGGCCTGGTTAAACTCTATGAGAGTAATGGGAGGCCCATAGTTGAGCACTCAGGCCATAGTCTATGGGAGGCCTAGTTAAGCACTCAGGCTGCATGTATTTTGGAAGGGTCTACATGTGCACACTACGCACACTCGTCGCTTGTTTAATCAAGCGTCGCTTCTTGTTTTATGTATGTTACCCAGCGTCAATTTGATTAAAACACCGGTCCCCTCTCTGACGCCTTCCCCACCCTTCCCTAGCTGAGCGCTCGGACCCCTGCGCAGGCACCAGCTGGTGACCGCCGCGCGGCAGGGCGCTGTCCCGGGAGACGCCGCACGCCTCACTGCTCCCTCCACCAGCAGCGCGTGGCCGCTGAAACATTTCAATAATGTTCACGGACCATTTCCAAACATGTGGGTCGAGTCAGGCGTGCACAGCTGCTGGCGATACCCATTCTAGCCTGTATCCTCTAGTCTAGACCTCGACCCATAACCTATAGCTCTAACCATAATATGAAACCCTACCCATACATGTACCTTGCCTAACCTTTTAAACCCTTACTACGATCTGCATTTAGCCGATCTACGAAGTGCGTCATCAAAAGGGTGCCCCTAGCGAGATAAGATAAGACCGCAGTAGCTTTCCAATCTCCAATATTTTTATTAAATTTTTTCTGTCTTTGTAGCTGGGATAATTTGCACAGATTCTTGCAGTTTCAAAAGAAAATATATTTGCGTTCAAACGTTGCACAACTTTATTGCGAATTACAAAATGCGTTGTCACTATTCAACGCATTGAGGGCTATCGCTAGGACGCGTTCACGTCTGTGGCTCTTAGAACTTGCCTGGGAAAGTCTCAGAACTAAATCATCTTCTCTACCTAGTTTCAGAAGTGGCCGAGGCTTAATAATTGCCCGGTCACACTATCACAGCTAACGATAAAAGTGGGACGGAAAGTATTTTCTGAAGCACCATTTTAACGATTGATTACTGCAACAGTAAACCAAGAAGCTTTGAGTAAAGTGCCCGCACACCTTTCGGTCAAAACGAAGGACGTTTTGTCGTTAACGACTAAAGTCTGTATAGAATACTATAGAACTCGTCGAGCCGCCGACTGCTTGCGGTCGCTTGTCTTGGCTCGCAGACCTGACGACATGATCGCTTAACGACGAATGCTGCATGCAGCATTCTTTTTGTTCAGGTCACAGTGACCTTAACGACGGCGGCTGGCGTTCGTTTGACCGAATGCGCGCACACACAGCGATACCGTGTCTATTCGGCCAAACGAACACCACGGTGAACTTCCTTCGTTTTGACCGAAAGGTGTGTGGGTACTATATGGCTTTCAGCTTCACCTTTGTGTTCGGTATAGAGTTACATTGTTCTGTAGCTTTGCTACGGAACGATGTACATGTAAGTCTACTCACCCACTGGTGAGGCACAAAGGGGCTCAGACTCAGTTTGCACGATCATAAGACCTGGGTTGAAAATAGGCGTTTCTAAATAATTTTGATACTCGCAGCCGTCTGCAGTGTTACGAGCTTCGATCTTGCTTGAGAACTGTTGCAGCGTCGACTCCGCGGAAAGAACTGGCTCTTGTCATCGCGGATTCGCCGAGTAAGTAGAACACGATCATCACGACATGGTCTCTGCAGTAAAAGTTGGCGCCGAGAGAGAGCGCTGATGCACTACTGCTCTCGTACATGTAGTTGAGCGGCTGCTGTGGCGCCCTGTCGGCGGCTCACGGCCCGCGCCGCCGCAAGATGCGCGTGCGTGGTGCGTGCGGCGCACTCGAGGCCGATCGAGGTTCTACGTCACGCGCCGCTGAGAGTCGCTGACAGCGCACGAGGGTTGCTCCACTTGGCGCGCTGCAAAGGCTCTCAGGGCAACAGCGGGCGGGCGCTCCTCGATACTGCCACGCCGTGAGAGGACCGAGATGTATGCGCGGACCCCCGACTCTCATTGGGCACTTTATTTTGTTATTCACGACGGCATGACGATGCCAATAATTAACGTTAAAAGGAAAGCAATTTTAATGCACCTGTTTAGCTGTTTAAAGAGAATCTACAATAAAAAATAACGTAGTTTTTAAGCCTGCTTTGTAGTATCATGTAGTATTATACCCAGCCGTTGTCTCTTTCTGGCTTAAAAACGACATAATTTTGTTATTATTATAGATTCTCTTCATTCGCTGACAGACGCATGGCTAGCCGACCGGCTATTGCACTGTTTTTCCCCTTGGTCTTCGATTTTCACGAATTAGCCTATTATAGGCCTACATTGATAATTGCTCAATGCCCACCCACGGCGAAAGGATCGAGGAACTGGCAAGGAGCCGCCCAGAGGAGTTCAGGGACTGGCAGGGAGCCGCCCAGAGGGATCCAGGGACTGGTTTGGACTTTGGAGCCAAGGAATCACGCGGGTTTAGCCTGGCGTCACAGTTGGCGCAGACGTCTAGCTCAGTATAGGCCTAACGAGCCTCGTGGGACGAGTCTATCGAATGTCAGCCGGCGCGCCACGCTGCAGACGCTCATATCTTACTCGTAAAGGGTTTCACGATAAGGTCGTCGTCTAAGGCGAGGTATAAGGTGGTCTAACCAATGCTCGAAGCAGCAATTTTGAGGTGGAAGAGGGGGGGGGGTCGAGCAAAGTATTATGTGTGGGGGGTTTAGGATTCCCTAATGGATGATCGGAGGGATCAACTTCTCGAGTGGGGGATCGTTGGTTTGGCTTCCAAATGGGAGTCAACTTGAGGCAGTGGCAGGTTGACTTGAAATTTCAACATGCATGTAAAGAAATTTGGACTATTGGTTTATTGAAAGTGAGGTCTGCTAACTCATAAGGGTAGACCTGATGATTCATGAATCGACCCCCCTGAAATAGTTTTTTGGGAAGTGGTAGGGTCGAAAACAAATTTGTCGCACAGGTTAGTTTTTGCGAAGCGGAGGGGACAAGAATATAAATAAGGGTGTCCAATTCCTCAACCCCCCGATGCTTCGAGCCTTGGGTCAAATCAAAGATAAATTGTTTTAATATTGAGCTAGAAGTCGCAAATCTTCAGCGGTAGAGCCTAAGTCTGATTGTTTTGGCGCTGCAAAAAATATTGTGGTAACTATGCCCTTGCACGGTTGCACTCCGCTAGAACCTGCCTGCAGTATAATCCGACACTTTCGGAGAGAACGTAGATCTGCGATGAAGAAATCGTACGAACCAGTGCGGGAAAGCACCATTCTTCACAAATATATTTTCTTTACGATATTCGTAAGTCCTCAGCTATTGGTTCCGATCATTGAGTTAGAATTGTCCAATGCCCGCTATTCCCATCCAATCACTCAGTACCTCACTTAACCTCCCCCTGAGAACAAACATGAGTCCGGCTTAACTGTCTTTCCCCGAGGGGATGTGGGGTTCATGCAGCCGTGTTCCTCACAGAGATACATGTGCATGTAGTCCGCGGCGTCTAGTGCGACTAGCGAGCAACTCGAGATAACGTTCGCTCACTCGCATACTTTCACTCAAGTAGCCCACCAGCCACTCCCTCAGGCTTCTCCGCCCTTATTGAAAAGCCACATGTAACCCACATCTAACCCACATATAGGTCACATGTAGCTAGGTGTTATAATCCACGTGTGAGCGAATTTTCCACTTGTAACCTTATGTTATCACATGTGGACGTGTTTCAATGGGCGGCACATGTGAGTGATGTGACTGTCTCACATAGATCACGTTTGAGTTGTTCCGAATCCACGTGTGAGTCAAATGTGGAAACAATGTGTCTTTCCGTAAGGGCGCTGGCGTGAATTATCTGTTTAGAGGGAATTAGGGGGACAAGAGAAAAAAATAAGGAGGATTGTTAATGTATCAGGCTTCAGTCTGATCATTTGAGCAAAAGATTTATCATCAATAAAGAGGGTCAACAAATTTGAGCGGAGGGCGGTGGAAAGATTGAGGGAGGTGTAATCTCAGCGTGGAGAATGTACGCAGCCTGCGCTTTAGTGCCCGTCTCTCCACAGCAGCTATTCACTGCTGCCGGGATGCAGCCGAGCGGAGATCCGTGGCTTGACCTCAGGGCATGACGACCTTTTTGTTGCTATCAGTCGAGACTTGAGTGGCTGAGAGGCGGTCCCTGTTGTAGCGCTCTTATCTCGCGCCACCAGCTCACTGCACACCGGCCGCAGCTTCCGCGCCATCAACATAGGCTACGCTCAGTAGTCTTCGCTTTATTCGTCTCGGCTACAGGGCACTCAAATTGGCATCTACAGACATCATCAAGCGTATTACTGGATCATTAAACTGTGTTCGGGCATGCGCCAACGGTGTTTAAATAAAGTTAAAAACGTTAATACGTTAAAAATACGTTTAATGTTTCAAAGTAAGCCTATACTAGTTAATTTTAATTGGTGAGGGGCAGAACTGCAGATGTCAATGTGAGTGCATTTGCAGTGACCAGGTGTCAATGCAGTCGAAGTTCTGATTGGTCCGTGCAGGACCAGGTGTCAATGTAAGCACAGTTGTGATTGGTCCGTGCAGGATCAGGTGTCAATGTAAGCACAGTTATGATTGGTCCGTGCAGGATCAGGTGTACATTCTATCCGCCAGTCAGCAGGACGAGCTGAGTGAGAAGGCAGAGCGCACTTGTCGTCAACTCATCAACGATACCTCCCACACGCAGCCAGCCAATCACGGTACAGTTCTTACCTCACAGACGCAGCCAGCCAATCATGGTGCAGTTCTAACTGCTGACGCGTTATTCTACTAGCTGACACGATACCAAACAGAAACTCTCATATTCTGGACACATAATGAGAGGGAAGGGGCTGGAGAAGGAGGTCATAATGGGGATGGGGGAGGGAAAGAAAAGCAGAGGAAGAGCGAGGTGTCTTGACAAGATAAGGTAGTGCATGGGAATGACAATGCAGGAGCAGAAGAAAGCAGTGAGAGAGTGCCACGGGTGGTTGAGCAAGATCAGCGCGATCACCAGAGGTCGCACGACCTGACTGCACGAGGTGAAAAGATGACAACAGTTACTGTTTACTACTGTAGGCCTATTGTCTGTTTTTGACAAGCTTTTTGAGGCTACACAATCCACAGCAAGTCTTCCTCCAGACAGAACCCGCGTCTGTTGTGAGGGTGTAGCATGTCACTTAACGGTCACTATGTTGTACAGTGTGTGTGGCACAGGGTATGGTGTTGTGCAGGGTGTGTTGTGATGAAGGATGTGATGTGGTGCAGGGTGGGGCGCAGGAGGTGATAAAGTGTGTGGAAGTGTGTGTGGTGCTGTGTGTGGTGCAGAATGTCATACACTGTGTGGTGTAGGGTGGGGCACAGAATATCACGCAGGGTGCAGTGCGGTGCTGTGCTGTGGTGCAGGATGGTGTGCTCGGGTGTGGGATGGGTTCATGTGCTGGCCCGACACGCCCGCCGGTCGCACCATCCAGCTGCCATGTCCCCCGTACGACCTCTTCCTCAAGAACAGTACGTATTCTGGTCGTCCCTAACACCCTCCACACAAGCACTTGCACCAGATATTCCACACTGCAGGATAGGGCCTACTGTCTTTTTCACCTGAAGTTGATGTAAATATGGAATACACGATGTGAAAAAAAAAATTCTATATTTTGTGACAATGTAATAATTTGTGGACAATGTGAAGTTAATGATTTAATTTGAGTAGATAAAATGACGAATTTACTGTTTCTATTAGCGCAAAAAAACATCTTGTCTCTCAACATTTTGTCTCTTCCCGTCCCCGGGGTCATGAGTATCGTTTGGACAGTGAAATGTGACGATTTGTAAAGACTTTGGCCTTTCATACCGAGACTATCCAATGCCTTCAGATAATCTCTACTACTGCAGGAGGGGTGGGAAGAGGGGTTGGGGCGGGGGAGCTATATATCTCCTCATGCCCCTTAGGCCTACACTCAGTAAGCGACACAGATATAGCGCTGGATAAATGGAGACGAACGTCCATGTCGACCTCAGCGGTATGAGGCAGCGCTGAGTAATGAGCGTAGCGCGCGTCTCACGCCGTGCCACTTAATGGACCTTTCATTGATGAACAGCTTTCTGCATGCCGAAAGGCCAGCGAGATTCCGGTCTCAAATTTTATTTCGTCTGGACTAATTTTCCGCACTTTTTTGTCTGGTTTTCTGAACTATTTAACATTATGATGTAGGATTATTTTGTAGGATTTGCGCGTAATTTTAGTGTTGGGCACAATAGCGTCTTCAAAATAGTAGGCCTATTCTATTTTCAAAATAGAAAATGCTATTTTAAAAATACATGTCCTGCCATTACGTGTCCAAAATATGTGGCATAAAAAATGCTCTCTTATTTTGTACTTTCAAAATACTTTTGAAAACTATGTTATTTAGTATTTTCAAAATACTTTCAAAAAGTGTCTTGGAGTATTCAAAATACTTTTTAAAACTTTAAAAAAAATACTTTTAAAAGACCCTCAATATCAATACCAGTCTGTTGTCACTAAGTCACTAACATATTTTTATCTTATACTGGGTTTTTGCTAAGGAGAAGAAAATGCAATGTATTTCTTTGAAGTTTGAGCAAGTTTACATGAAAATGATCTAAAACAATAGTGTACATAACAAGATTGTACAATGGAAAATGTGTGGAAAAATGGAAAACGTGTATTCTTAAAAGTATTTTAAGGAACTATTTTCAGAAGTATTTTCAAAATAAAATTTATTTTGTAATTTCAAATGACTTTTGAAAACTATTTTATTTTAGTGTTTTCAAAACACTTTCAAAAAGTATTTATTTTGTTTAGCATTTAGTATTTGTTTTCAGTGTACTTTTTAACAGTATTTGCCCATCACTGCGTACTTTCTGGCTCTATCTCCTTCGAAACTGCGGATGAAAAATAAATACATAAATTCGGGTTTACGCGTGGAAAGACTGAAGAAGAGGCTAAATTATTTCTCTAGAGCCTAAGGGGGCGCCACGCATTTGTTTTAATTTTTTAATTTTTTGACGAATTTTGGGCGCCAGTATTAACTTGACTAATCCGTACACATGTAGACCTGTGTTCGAGATAGGACTTATGCATTACAAAATGATGAAAACATTTTCCTTCCAAAAATGACAATAAATGACAATTTAAAGCTGAAAAGTTATGGGGGGGGTTGGAAAGGGGAGCTAAAAGTGATTACGTGAGGCAAGGTAAGGGTGGTGAACCCATAAAAATGTTATACTTTTTGTGTCTAATGATCAGCAACGTGTCTCTTTGACCAAAAAACCAGTACAGGAGGCCTGGGGAAAATATGGGCGTGCAAGGGCTCACCCCAAAATTAATAAAAGCTAAAAATTTAAGAAAAGTCCAATGTTTTTTAGTTTCCAAGAAATGACCATTATATGCAACAAAGTGGTCTTTAAGGGGAGGGGAAGGGGGGAAAAGAGGGATCGAGGGAAACACCTCGTAGTTGGCTGTATTTGCTGTAGTTGTGGTTGCGTGTGCTGTGCTGCAGTGCTGGCGAGCAGAAGCTGCATGGAGGGCGGGCAGTGGTTCGAGCACCCGGAGCATAACCGGTCGTGGACGAACTTTAGCGCATGTGTTGCCAGCGGCTCCCTGACGGACGAGCTCCGTCTCATGGTCAGCCTACACTGTCACACAGTGAGGCCGGATCTGATGGATAGCAGATTCGAGATCCCTTGGCGGTTAAATCGTGTGCCCTCTCTAGGGGCACTATGGCCCCTTTGCTCCTGCTCCACTTGGAACCCTTCCTGACGGAAAGCTATTTTCTATGAAGCTTTGCTGACATGCTGCATTCTATTGTCTTGACTTCATTTGACGAATTAGTCCAACATCCAGCTCCCTCCGTGCCGACTCGTATTATTTTTTGTTGTCGTTTTTTACTGAACAACTTATAGAGCGCTGTGTCATGACCAAAGTCTTCTCTAGGGCGCTGTACACCCCTCAAAAATGATGATCTCCTTTGTTTAATTCGTGAAGCGCCAGTGGCAGCTGGAAGAAACACGACACGTACATTGGCATTCACAATCTGTTACCTGCCCCGCTGTGCAGACACACCTCGGGTGGCTGAAGGTCATCTGTCGCTCAGGCTACGGGCTGTCCATCGTTGCGCTGCTGCTCGCCATCGGCGTCATGCTCGGCTTCAAGTCAGTCCCAGCACGACACCATGCATGACTCATCATCTGACTGTAGACGTCATGAAGTATGACACCTCTCAGCACACTACATATCGGGAGTCATGCAGTTTGACACCTTTCTTTGCACTATACATGTATTTTACTATGGACGTCATGCAGCATGACACTTCTCATCACACTGCATCTAACTGTAGACGTCATGGTCGGGAGAGAAGGAGAGAAGATGTCACAAAAACTTTAACATCGATCGGTTTATTGAATTAAAAGCGCAGTGCTATGCAGCAAGTCAGGCCTGCACAACAAGTAATGTCACACGCCAATGTGGTCATGTATATATATAGCGTGACGTCACGTGCGCACTGATAACGTCACGATATATAAGCCTATCATGACGTCACGCACGCGCTGATGACGTCATCATATATCTCGTGACGTCACGCGAGCGCCCATGACGTCAGGCGTATTGTGCAGGAAGCTGCGCTGTGCACGTAACACGCTGCACGCACACCTGTTTGCGTCGTTTCTGCTGCGCGCGCTGCTCTCCTTCCTGCGCGGCGAGCTCTTCGTGGGGGGCCTCGGGTTGAGGGGGGACCTGAGCGAGGGGGAGGGGGGGCGCGTCGACTTCAGGACTGACGTCCAGGTGCCCACCTACCTCCTACGGGGCGCGGGGGGGGGGACTTAAAACAACAGTTCGCAGAACGGAGTTAGAGATAGAAATTGAGTAGACTAGGGTCTAGTTGGACCATGTGCATGTGGGTCAAGGTGATACAGTGTCTTGTAGACTATGTTTAAGGTGCGATGCTGTTGAGCCGATGAGTTCTCACTGGTCTTACATGCACGTCCAAATCTATTGCATGACACACTTCATTCAGATTGATTGTATGATGGGTCTGGACTACTAGTTGATAAATTCCAGCTGCAAACTGCAAGTCGTTTGGTTTAGTTTAACGTCCGTGTCTGTGGCCGCAGCACTGGCAGTGCCGCGCTCTCATGGTCCTCTTCAACTACGCCATGGCGTCCAACTACATGTGGATCTTTGTCGAGAGTCTTTACCTCCACAACCTGATCTTTGTCGACGTCTTCTCCGAGACAAGCGGCGTGACACCCTACATCCTGTGTGGTTGGAGTGAGTCTCTCGCTAGACGTGGAGCAGTGAGTCTGTCGCTAGATGTGGAGGAGTGAGTCTGTCGCTAGATGTGGAGTGAGTCTGTCGCTAGACGTGGAGGAGTAAGTCTGTCGCTAGATGTGGAGGAGTGAATCTGTCGCTAGATGTGGAGGAGTGAGTCTGTCGCTAGGAGTGGTGTATTTGCCATGTATGAAATCTGTTTATTACACGTCTGCATGAGTGCTGTGGGTCAATATTGAATCAATATTTATCGGGGTCTAATTCCCCTCACCCTCAGAACAGAGAGTGCAGGTCACAGTTCACAGGTCACAGTTCACAGGTGACGGGTCACAGTCCTAATGACTGCTCTGCTGTGTTGCAGTTGCGTCGCTCACGTTCCTTGTGCCGTGGATAGTCGTCAGAGCGACACTCGAGAACGTCCTGTGAGTCAGTCACAGCCCACAGCCCCACAAACAGCCCTACCTGAACATTATAAACCAGCTCTAGTCTAGACTGCAGCCCCACAAACTGCCCAGCCTTAACCCTAAACCAGCCCTAGCGTAGCCTCAAACCAACCCTAAGCCTAAACTAACCCTAACGCCATCCCTGTTCATTCTAGCCTTTGTAAGCTTACAGATCTTCTAATGGTAGCTACTTGTTTCAAGCCCTCGTTGCTTAAAAGCCAAAAAAATTTGACATCTTATTTTTAAAAGTAGTGTTGCTTCTTAAAATAAGTTGTTAAACTTTTGTCAGATCTGTTGAACTTTAGGCAGCTGACCTGCAGCGCTGTAAGGCATGCATGTTGCTGCACAGGTGCTGGTCGACTCACCCGACGCCAGAGTACTTCTACATCATTACTGTACCACTCGACGTATCTGTCCTGGTGCGTCTCTTGCATGTCAACTGCATATGCTCCTGCATATCCTCCTGCATGCCCTCATGCATATCCTCCTGCACGCCCTCATGCATTTCCTCTTGCATATCTTCCTGCATATTATCCTCTTTCTTGACCTCTTGCATGTGCTTGTCATCCTGGATGTCCTCACAAAATTTCTCTTCCTACATGTCCTCTTGCATATCCTCCTGCATGTTCTGTATGTTCTCGTGATGGTCCTCTTACATCCATCCTACGTTTAGATATTTGCTATTCACACATTTTTAACTTCCTAAAACTAACAAGAGCCCATCGTTCGTTAACAAATATCTCTACGCCGACATTTAAGATTTACGTGCACCATATCTCCTTGCATTTGTCTGTGCACTTATCTCTGCAGTTCTTTATGCACCTCTTTCTACACTTCTCTTTACATTGCTCTCTGCACTTCTCTCTGCACTTCTCTCAGCACTTCTAAACTGGTGTTAAAGTTCAAATTAATGACGATCAATAGCCATTATAATTAGGGTAAGAGCAAAGCCTGTGCCCAGTGGCAGTTGTGCTTGGTCGTCGGAATTTGCTCAATTTGTAGAAGTGATGAGATTCGTTACTAATTCGTTACTATTAGATACTTACAGAATAATAAAGAAACTAAGCTTTAGAATGATTTAAGCCAACTTTATTTATTTATTTCAACATAAACTGAGCATGAATTTCAATAAAGTACAAGTAGGCCTGAACAATATTGAGTGAATCAAGTATAATTGCGCATATTTTGGCTGTTCTCTTTGTCCTAGTATTCCTTAGCAAGTAAATTCATTAGCAGCAATCTATGGAGGATTACTATAAATCAGTTGATTGAATGCTCTGGCTGTGGCTGCAGGTCAACTTCGGTATCTTTGTGCGCATCGTGCGCGAGCTGTTTGTGAAGCTGCGCGGCCCTGCGCACACACCCGAGGCGCGCCGCTACAAACATCGGTACACGCTCGCTGTAGCTAGGCCCTACAAACATCGCTACACTTTCAGCTGTAGCTACAAACATTATTACACACACTCAAGCTGCCAATCCACAACATGCCTGTACATCGGAACAGAGACGGGTCCGGGGGCGACACTGTGGGCAGCCAGTCCTCACAAATATTATTTTCACTAAAAGTGGGCATGCTGCGCATAAAATACAGGCGCTATAGTTATTGTGCCCCCTGGTGTCTTATTACGCCCCCTGATGTCTTATTACGCCCCCTGGTGTCTTATTACGCCCCCTGTTGTCTTATTACGCCCCCTGTTGTCTTATTGTGCCCCCTGTTTTCTTATTACGCCCCCTGTTGTCTTATTGCGCCCCCTGTTGTCCTATAAGAAACACTATTGTCTTATTGCACACCCTGCTGTTTTTTGTGCCCTCTGGTGCGCGTGAGGCAGCTATGCGTTTTGTTTCGGATTGATTCTCCTCAATGCATGGTGTACTCATTCTAGTCGTCAATTATCGAGCGTAATATTATTTATTTTAGAAAGATAATGGTACCGCCTCTGTCAGTAAAACAGGGAGACAAATTTCATTACGCAGGATGATTGACGTCGAAAATGAGTACACCGGGCCTCAGGGAAGCAAAAGCATTGATTGGACATAATAAGGTGTGAAAAACTTCTGCACGGAAGAGCAAAAAACTCTTCCGGGGACTAAAAAATTAACATAACATTAAGTTAGGATTGTCTCAATTAGTGTGCCTCCAAAAACCTGTTTCTTCTTACGCCCCTGACGTGATGCCTGTATATACTGTGAGAAGGATCACTGTGACTTGTGTCACCCCTTGCCTTGTGTCACCCCTCCACACGTCAATGTTGGCCCACATGTTAACGCTGGCCAACATGTCAATACTGGCCCACATGTCAACGCTAGCCCACATGTCAATGCTGGCCCACATGTCAACGCTGGCCCACATGTCCATGCTGGCCTACATGTCAACGCTGGCCCACATGTCAACGCTGGCCCCTGATTGACTGCTGCTGCGCTTGTGTCGACAGGCGCCTCGCCAAGTCCACGCTCGTGCTCATCCCGCTCATGGGCGTGCCCTACGTCGTCTTCCTCGCCCTGCCGCCCGCCCCTCTTTCCGCCCTCGTGCCCGCCCACGCCGAGCTCGTCCAGCTCTACTTTGAGCTCTTCTTCAGCGCCTTCAACGTGAGCACCAGCCCTCGCTGCTCGAACCTCTTCATCAACACGTACATGTGTTTGTGCAGCAGAATCTCATAGCTCTTAAATCCAAAGCTTATCAGTGCATTTGTAAACAATGGTTAGCGGCCCACCGCTCTCTCATCTCGATGCGGCTTACAACCAAAAAATGTGTTTACACCATTTATTGAATTGTCTGGGGTTGTCTATACAGAACATTTAGTTAATTACATATTAATTCTGCTGCTTACAGCACAGTTAATATGTAATATTAATGTATATGTAAGTGTGTCATAATGATAACAAAAATATGGCGCCGTGTGTGTAAGGGCTCCGTGTGTGTAAGAGTACCCCGTGTGTGTAAGAGTACCCCATGTGTAAGAGCGCCGTGTGTGTAAGGGCGTCGTGTGTGCAAGAGCGCCGTGTACGTAAGGGCGCTTTGTGTTCAAGAGATCCATGCGTGTAAGGGGCCGTACATGTAAGGGCGCTAAGGGCGCCGTGTGTCCAATTGCACCGTGTGTGTAACTGTAAGGGCGCCGTGTGTTAAAGGGCACCGTGTGTGTAAGGGCTCTGTGTGTTCAAGGGCACCGGATGTGTGTTGCAGGGGGTCATTGTGGCGCTACTTTTCTGTTTCATCAACGCCGAGGTGAGGCTTCAACACTCTTCTCAAACACTTCTGTAGACAGTATAGATGATGATGACGCATCAATAGGCCTATGACACATCAATACCATCTGTAGACACATCAGTACAACACGTGAGTACAAGCTGTACACATATCGGTAGCACACATCAGTAAAATCTGTACACATATCAGTACAATCAGTCTTCTTTAACACCTTTCTCACTTTTAACTCAGCTGTAACAGTTGTGCTTCAATGGATGTTTCCTAACGTTTGTGTGAATGCTCTGCAACGCTTTGCAGGTCCATGGAACTCATTGGCTGTGTTCATGAGAATATAATTCTCATTAATTATCTTTGGTTACTTGGAAGCTTGCCGAAGTGTTCCAATTAGCCCAGTCACGATAACGAGGAAAATCTATGTTTAGGCTGACCCCGCCTCCAGTGGGCGCAGCCATGAATGTGTCTGAGATAAATGGAGCAAGTGACGTCACATACAAGCCTCCCCTTGCTAGCACAAGCCGTTAATGATGTGAGGTACAGGTCCAGCAAGAGTTGAAGAGGGCGTGGCCTGCAGGCTGCTTCAGCCAATCAGAGCACGGCTGGGGGCGGAGCCTGGATGCAGGCGCCACCCGCAGGGCGAGCCGCTCAGTCAATAGCAACACGCTGTGCACATACATCGCTCCCCGCACCCCACCCCCAGGCCACGCCCACCCTGACCTCACAGCCAATGAGCATGCAGTCCCACTCAACACCCCACCCTCAGCCCACGCCAATCCTGACCTCACAGCCAATGAGCTTAGAGCCGCAGTCAATACCCTGCCCCCGAGCTACGCCCACTGCATAGGGGCAGCAAATGAGCTTGCAGGCCAACACACGCCCTGTCTTGTAGCGTCAACCAATGAGATTAGACTGTTAGGCCACGCCCCACCCCCCAGTGGGAGGGTCTCCAGCCAGACTGCCAGACATAGCACAGTGGGCAGGGAAAATGAAACGGTCAACTGGGGTTTGATTGAGAGATTGGAGGAGGGGGGAGGAGAGGATAAGGGGGAGGGTATAGGGGAGGCGCAGCACGAGAGAGGAGGAGCTGGTACAGAGAGCGTCGTTTGCTGGTCGAGAGTGTAGCGAGCACATGTTGTCCCCCTGTAACGCAAGCTGGGGGGTGACGGTACATGATTCCCCCCCTGTGAGGCAGGCTGGAAGGGTGACGGTACATGTTGTCCCCCTGTGAGGCAGGCTGGGGGGGTGAGGGTACTTGTTGTCTCCCTGTGAGGCAGGCTGCGGGGGGGGAGGGCACGTACGTGTTACCCTTCTGTGAAACAGGCTGGGGGGATGACGGCACATATTGTCCGCGTGGCACAGCTACAAGTCTAGCGAGGCTGACAGGCGGAACAGCATTTTGATGTTTGCTTGTAGTACTGTTCACCAACGCGACGCAGAAGTGACTGTTAGGCGTAAACATGTGGTCTACAGTACGCGCCCTATATCGCCTATAGTGACCGGATACTGTACAACATACAATGTACATGCGAGCTGAGGGTCGCGGTCTGCACGTCGACTCCCAGACAAGACACGCAGGACGCAAATCCTCGGCATTGTAGCCTATCAATTGAAATAGTGATATACCTGTAGGCAGCATGTACTTCTCTCGTTCTCCCCAATCTCAACCTAACCCTGGTCTTGTTTCACCTACCCTTAACGTAGGCCAAACCGCATTAACTAAAGTCACCCAACCCTGGTAACATGTTTTGCCTCCTCTAACGTTTGTAGTAGCACTAGAACGTAAATGACTTTGATATGACACTGCCCAAAAGACTGATATAATAAAGATCGTCTTTCCGTAGCGTGGCTATATGACGATAGAGCATCGATATGTTGTTGCACATGGTCCATTCGTAGACAGCTTCCATCCAATTTATCATTTAAAATGCGTAGGTTTTTATTTCTCAGCCAATAAACGACGGACAAATCAGTTCACATACTAGGGGAAAGCAGGGCAACTCCGCATACTGAGGCAATTCCGCATAGCCTTCTAGGCCTTCTGGTGATGCATCGAAGGCGTGGCTGACCGTGTTTTTATGTTGAGTTCTCT